>CM043322.1:607500-842500 GCA_023736055.1 Quercus glauca
GTCGAAAAGGTACAAAATTTGTGTTCAAATTCAATCTATGAATGTGTTCTATCTAAAACATCTGGGCTGCGTCTAAAAATTCCATACCGTTCAAAACTATTGTCGAAGCGGTTACCGTTGGTCACTTTTAAATACATTTTCTAAGCGATTACGGCTAGCGAATAACAAGCCACTAACGTATGTTTTTACCGAAAATTTGACATTGACAAGGTTGGTCTCGCGATATAATAAAAATATTTCCAAGCCAAATTCGTGAGCAAAATGTTAGACTTCCATTTTTACGCCGCTCTATGGGCACATAGTTAGAATCTGCAGTTCGGGTAACCCAGCTGGGCAAATTCAAACGACAATAACTCTCTTGATTTCCGTCGAAAAAATACAAAATTCATGTTCAAATTTAAGCTCTGAATGTGTACTTTGTAAAACATTCTGGCCGCGTACAAAAATTCCTTACCCTTCAAAAGTTATTGTCGGAACGATTTCCGAAGGTCACTTTTCTACCAATTCTCCAAGCGATTAAGGCTCGTCAATAACCAGCCGCTAACCTATCTTTTACCCAAAGTTTCATTTCGAGATGTTTGATCTCGCGTTATAGGAAAATATTTCCAAGCCAAATTCTTGAACAAAACGTTAGTTTTCCATTTTTACGGCCCTCCATCGGCACATAATTGGAATCCGTAGTTCGGGTAACTCGGTGGGGCAAATTCAAACCACAGTAACTCGCTTGATTTCCGTCGAAAAAGCACAAAATTTGTGTTCAAATTCAATCTATGAATGTGTTCTATCTAAAACATCTGGGCTGCGTCTAAAAACTCCATACCGTTCAAAACTATTGTCGAAGCGGTTACCGTTGGTCACTTTTCAATACATTTTCTAAGCGATTACGGGTAGCGAATAACAAGCCACTAACGTATGTTTTTACCGAAAATTTGACTTTGACATGGTTGGTCTCGCGATATAATAAAAATATTTCCAAGCCAAATTCGTGAGCAAAGCGTTAGACTTCCATTTTTACGCCGCTCTATGGGCACATAATTAGAATCTGCAGTTCGGGTAACCCAGCTGGGCAAATTCAAACGACAATAACTCTCTTGATTTCCTTCGAAAAAATACAAAATTCATGTTCAAATTTAAGCTCTGAATGTGCACTTTGTAAAACATTCTGGCCGCGTACAAAAATTCCTTACCCTTCAAAAGTTATTGTCGGAACGATTTCCGAAGGTCACTTTTCTACCAATTCTCCAAGCGATTAAGGCTCGTCAATAACCAGCCGCTAACCTATCTTTTACCCAAAGTTTCATTTCGAGATGTTTGATCTCGCGTTATAGGAAAATATTTCCAAGCCAAATTATTGAACAAAACGTTAGATTTCCATTTTTACGGCCCTCCATCGGCACATAATTGGAATCCGTAGTTCGGGTAACTCGGTGGGGCAAATTCAAACCACAGTAACTCGCATGATTTCCGTCGAAAAGGTACAAAATTTGTGTTCAAATTCAATCTATGAATGTGTTCTATCTAAAACATCTGGGCTGCGTCTAAAAATTCCATACCGTTCAAAACTATTGTCGAAGCGGTTACCGTTGGTCACTTTTAAATACATTTTCTAAGCGATTACGGCTAGCGAATAACAAGCCACTAACGTATGTTTTTACCGAAAATTTGACATTGACAAGGTTGGTCTCGCGATATAATAAAAATATTTCCAAGCCAAATTCGTGAGCAAAATGTTAGACTTCCATTTTTACGCCGCTCTATGGGCACATAGTTAGAATCTGCAGTTCGGGTAACCCAGCTGGGCAAATTCAAACGACAATAACTCTCTTGATTTCCGTCGAAAAAATACAAAATTCATGTTCAAATTTAAGCTCTGAATGTGTACTTTGTAAAACATTCTGGCCGCGTACAAAAATTCCTTACCCTTCAAAAGTTATTGTCGGAACGATTTCCGAAGGTCACTTTTCTACCAATTCTCCAAGCGATTAAGGCTCGTCAATAACCAGCCGCTAACCTATCTTTTACCCAAAGTTTCATTTCGAGATGTTTGATCTCGCGTTATAGGAAAATATTTCCAAGCCAAATTCTTGAACAAAACGTTAGTTTTCCATTTTTACGGCCCTCCATCGGCACATAATTGGAATCCGTAGTTCGGGTAACTCGGTGGGGCAAATTCAAACCACAGTAACTCGCTTGATTTCCGTCGAAAAAGCACAAAATTTGTGTTCAAATTCAATCTATGAATGTGTTCTATCTAAAACATCTGGGCTGCGTCTAAAAACTCCATACCGTTCAAAACTATTGTCGAAGCGGTTACCGTTGGTCACTTTTCAATACATTTTCTAAGCGATTACGGGTAGCGAATAACAAGCCACTAACGTATGTTTTTACCGAAAATTTGACTTTGACATGGTTGGTCTCGCGATATAATAAAAATATTTCCAAGCCAAATTCGTGAGCAAAGCGTTAGACTTCCATTTTTACGCCGCTCTATGGGCACATAATTAGAATCTGCAGTTCGGGTAACCCAGCTGGGCAAATTCAAACGACAATAACTCTCTTGATTTCCTTCGAAAAAATACAAAATTCATGTTCAAATTTAAGCTCTGAATGTGCACTTTGTAAAACATTCTGGCCGCGTAAAAAAATTCCTTACCCTTCAAAAGTTATTGTCGGAACGATTTCCGAAGGTCACTTTTCTACCAATTCTCCAAGCGATTAAGGCTCGTCAATAACCAGCCGCTAACCTATCTTTTACCCAAAGTTTCATTTCGAGATGTTTGATCTCGCGTTATAGGAAAATATTTCCAAGCCAAATTATTGAACAAAACGTTAGATTTCCATTTTTACGGCCCTCCATCGGCACATAATTGGAATCCGTAGTTCGGGTAACTCGGTGGGGCAAATTCAAACCACAGTAACTCGCTTGATTTCCGTCGAAAAAGTACAAAATTTGTGTTCAAATTCAATCTATGAATGTGTTCTATCTAAAACATCTGGGCTGCGTCTAAAAACTCCATACCGTTCAAAACTATTGTCGAAGCGGTTACCGTTGGTCACTTTTCAATACATTTTCTAAGCGATTACGGCTAGCGAATAACAAGCCACTAACGTATGTTCTTACCGAAAATTTGACTTTGACATGGTTGGTCTCGCGATATAATAAAAATATTTCCAAGCCAAATTCGTGAGCAAAGCGTTAGACTTCCATTTTTACGCCGCTCTATGGGCACATAATTAGAATCTGCAGTTCGGGTAACCCAGTTGGGCAAATTCAAACGACAATAACTCTCTTGATTTCCGTCGAAAAAATACAAAATTCATGTTCAAATTCAAGCTCTGAATGTGCACTTTGTAAAACATTCTGGCCGCGTACAAAAATTCCTTACCGTTCAAAAGTTATTGTCGGAACGATTACCGAAGGTCACTTTTCTGCCAATTCTCCAAGCGATTAAGGCTCGTCAATAACCAGCCGCTAACCTATCTTTTACCCAAAGTTTCATTTCGAGATGTTTGATCTCGCGTTATAGGAAAATATTTCCAAGCCAAATTCTTGAACAAAACGTTAGATTTCCATTTTTACGGCCCTCCATCGGCACATAATTGGAATCCGTAGTTCGGGTAACTCGGTGGGGCAAATTCAAACCACTGTAACTCGCTTGATTTCCGTCGAAAAAGCACAAAATTTGTGTTCAAATTCAAGCTATGAATGTGTTCTATCTAAAACATCTTGGCTGCGTCTAAAAATTCCATACCGATCAAAAGCTATTGTCGAAGCGGTTACCGTAGGTCACTTTTCAATACATTTTCTAAGCGATTACGGCTAGCGAATAACAAGCCACTAACGTATGTTTTTACCGAAAATTTGACTTTGACATGGTTGGTCTCGCGATATAATAAAAATATTTCCAAGCCAAATTCGTGAGCAAAGCGTTAGACTTCCATTTTTACGCCGCTCTATGGGCACATTATTAGAATCTGCAGTTCGGGTAACCCAGTTGGGCAAATTCAAACGACAATAACTCTCTTGATTTCCTTCGAAAAAATACAAAATTCATGTTCAAATTTAAGCTCTGAATGTGTACTTTGTAAAACATTCTGGCCGCGTACAAAAATTCCTTACCCTTCAAAAGTTATTGTCGGAACGATTACCGAAGGTCACTTTTCTACCAATTCTCCAAGCGATTAAGGCTCGTCAATAACCAGCCGCTAACCTATCTTTTACCCAAAGTTTCATTTCGAGATGCTTGATCTCGCGTTATAGGAAAATATTTCCAAGCCAAATTATTGAACAAAACGTTAGATTTCCATTTTTACGGCCCTCCATCGGCACATAATTGGAATCCGTAGTTCGGGTAACTCGGTGGGGCAAATTCAAACCACTGTAACTCGCTTGATTTCCGTCGAAAAAGCACAAAATTTGTGTTCAAATTCAAGCTATGAATGTGTTCTATCTAAAACATCTTGGCTGCGTCTAAAAATTCCATACCGATCAAAAGCTATTGTCGAAGCAGTTACCGTAGGTCACTTTTCAATACATTTTCTAAGCGATTACGGGTAGCGAATAACAAGCCACTAACGTATGTTTTTACCGAAAATTTGACTTTGACATGGTTGGTCTCGCGATATAATAAAAATATTTCCAAGCCAAATTCGTGAGCAAAGCGTTAGACTTCCATTTTTACGCCGCTCTATGGGCACATTATTAGAATCTGCAGTTCGGGTAACCCAGCTGGGCAAATTCAAACGACAATAACTCTCTTGATTTCCTTCGAAAAAATACAAAATTCATGTTCAAATTTAAGCTCTGAATGTGTACTTTGTAAAACATACTGGCCGCGTACAAAAATTCCTTACCCTTCAAAAGTTATTGTCGGAACGATTACCGAAGGTCACTTTTCTACCAATTCTCCAAGCGATTAAGGCTCGTCAATAACCAGCCGCTAACCTATCTTTTACCCAAAGTTTCATTTCGAGATGCTTGATCTCGCGTTATAGGAAAATATTTCCAAGCCAAATTATTGAACAAAACGTTAGATTTCCATTTTTACGGCCCTCCATCGGCACATAATTGGAATCCGTAGTTCGGGTAACTCGGTGGGGCAAATTCAAACCACTGTAACTCGCTTGATTTCCGTCGAAAAAGCACAAAATTTGTGTTCAAATTCAAGCTATGAATGTGTTCTATCTAAAACATCTTGGCTGCGTCTAAAAATTCCATACCGATCAAAAGCTATTGTCGAAGCAGTTACCGTAGGTCACTTTTCAATACATTTTCTAAGCGATTACGGGTAGCGAATAACAAGCCACTAACGTATGTTTTTACCGAAAATTTGACTTTGACATGGTTGGTCTCGCGATATAATAAAAATATTTCCAAGCCAAATTCGTGAGCAAAGCGTTAGACTTCCATTTTTACGCCGCTCTATGGGCACATTATTAGAATCTGCAGTTCGGGTAACCCAGCTGGGCAAATTCAAACGACAATAACTCTCTTGATTTCCTTCGAAAAAATACAAAATTCATGTTCAAATTTAAGCTCTGAATGTGTACTTTGTAAAACATACTGGCCGCGTACAAAAATTCCTTACCCTTCAAAAGTTATTGTCGTAACGATTTCCGAAGGTCACTTTTCTACCAATTCTCCAAGCGATTAAGGCTCGTCAATAACCAGCCGCTAACCTATCTTTTACCCAAAGTTTCATTTCGAGATGTTTGATCTCGCGTTATAGGAAAATATTTCCAAGCCAAATTCTTGAACAAAACGTTAGTTTTCCATTTTTACGGCCCTCCATCGGCACATAATTGGAATCCGTAGTTCGGGTAACTCGGTGGGGCAAATTCAAACCACAGTAACTCGCTTGATTTCCGTCGAAAAAGCACAAAATTTGTGTTCAAATTCAAGCTATGAATGTGTTCTATCTAAAACATCTTGGCTGCGTCTAAAAATTCCATACCGATCAAAAGCTACTGTCGAAGCGGTTACCGTAGGTCACTTTTCAATACATTTTCTAAGCGATTACGGCTAGCGAATAACAAGCCACTAACGTATGTTTTTACCGAAAATTTGACTTTGACATGGTTGGTCTCGCGATATAATAAAAATATTTCCAAGCCAAATTCGTGAGCAAAGCGTTAGACTTCCATTTTTACGCCGCTCTATGGGCACATTATTAGAATCTGCAGTTCGGGTAACCCAGCTGGGCAAATTCAAACGACAATAACTCTCTTGATTTCCTTCGAAAAAATACAAAATTCATGTTCAAATTTAAGCTCTGAATGTGTACTTTGTAAAATATTCTGGCCGCGTACAAAAATTCCTTACCCTTCAAAAGTTATTGTCGGAACGATTTCCGAAGGTCACTTTTCTACCAATTCTCCAAGCGATTAAGGCTCGTCAATAACCAGCCGCTAACCTATCTTTTACCCAAAGTTTCATTTCGAGATGTTTGATCTCGCGTTATAGGAAAATATTTCCAAGCCAAATTCTTGAACAAAACGTTAGTTTTCCATTTTTACGGCCCTCCATCGGCACATAATTGGAATCCGTAGTTCGGGTAACTCGGTGAGGCAAATTCAAACCACAGTAACTCGCTTGATTTCCGTCGAAAAAGCACAAAATTTGTGTTCAAATTCAAGCTATGAATGTGTTCTATCTAAAACATCTTGGCTGCGTCTAAAAATTCCATTCCGATCAAAAGCTACTGTCGAAGCGGTTACCGTAGGTCACTTTTCAATACATTTTCTAAGCGATTACGGCTAGTGAATAACAAGCCACTAACGTATGTTTTTACCGAAAATTTGACTTTGACATGGTTGGTCTCGCGATATAATAAAAATATTTCCAAGCCAAATTCGTGAGCAAAGCGTTAGACTTCCATTTTTACGCCGCTCTATGGGCACATAATTAGAATCTGCAGTTCGGGTAACCCAGTTGGGCAAATTCAAACGACAATAACTCTCTTGATTTCCGTCGAAAAAATACAAAATTCATGTTCAAAATCAAGCTCTGAATGTGCACTTTGTAAAACATTCTGGCTGCGTACAAAAATTCCTTACCGTTCAAAAGTTATTGTCAGAACGATTACCGAAGGTCACTTTTCTACCAATTCTCCAAGCGATTAAGGCTCGTCAATAACCTGCCGCTAACCTATCTTTTACCCAAAGTTTCGTTTCGAGATGTTTGATCTCGCGTTATAGGAAAATATTTCCAAGCCAAATTCTTGAACAAAACGTTAGATTTCCATTTTTACGGCCCTCCATCGGCACATAATTCGAATCCGTAGTTCGGGTAACTCGGTGGGGCAAATTCAAACCACTGTAACTCGCTTGATTTCCGTCGAAAAAGCACAAAATTTGTGTTCAAATTCAAGCTATGAATGTGTTCTATCTAAAACATCATGGCTGCGTCTAAAAATTCCATACCGATCAAGAGCTATTGTCGAAGCGGTTACCGTAGGTCACTTTTCAATACATTTTCTAAGCGATTACGGCTAGCGAATAACAAGCCACTAACGTATGTTTTTACCGAAAATTTGACTTTGACATGGTTGGTCTCGCGATATAATAAAAATATTTCCAAGCCAAATTCGTGAGCAAAGCGTTAGACTTCCATTTTTACGCCGCTCCATGGGCACATTATTAGAATCTGCAGTTCGGGTAACCCAGCTGGGCAAATTCAAACGACAATAACTCTCTTGATTTCCTTCGAAAAAATACAAAATTCATGTTCAAATTTAAGCTCTGAATGTGTACTTTGTAAAACATTCTGGCCGCGTACAAAAATTCCTTACCCTTCAAAAGTTATTGTCGGAACGATTTCCGAAGGTCACTTTTCTACCAATTCTCCAAGCGATTAAGGCTCGTCAATAACCAGCCGCTAACCTATCTTTTACCCAAAGTTTCATTTCGAGATGTTTGATCTCGCGTTATAGGAAAATATTTCCAAGCCAAATTCTTGAACAAAACGTTAGTTTTCCATTTTTACGGCCCTCCATCGGCACATAATTGGAATCCGTAGTTCGGGTAACTCGGTGGGGCAAATTCAAACCACAGTAACTAGCTTGATTTCCGTCGAAAAAGCACAAAATTTGTGTTCAAATTCAAGCTATGAATGTGTTCTATCTAAAACATCTTGGCTGCGTCTAAAAATTCCATACCGATCAAAAGCTACTGTCGAAGCGGTTACCGTAGGTCACTTTTCAATACATTTTCTAAGCGATTACGGCTAGCGAATAACAAGCCACTAACGTATGTTTTTACCGAAAATTTAACTTTGACATGGTTGGTCTCGCGATATAATAAAAATATTTCCAAGCCAAATTCGTGAGCAAAGCGTTAGACTTCCATTTTTACGCCGCTCTATGGGCACATTATTAGAATCTGCAGTTCGGGTAACCCAGCTGGGCAAATTCAAACGACAATAACTCTCTTGATTTCCTTCGAAAAAATACAAAATTCATGTTCAAATTTAAGCTCTGAATGTGTACTTTGTAAAACATTATGGCCGCGTACAAAAATTCCTTACCCTTCTAAAGTTATTGTCGGAACGATTTCCGAAGGTCACTTTTCTACCAATTCTCCAAGCGATTAAGGCTCGTCAATAACCAGCCGCTAACCTATCTTTTACCCAAAGTTTCATTTCGAGATGTTTGATCTCGCGTTATAGGAAAATATTTCCAAGCCAAATTCTTGAACAAAACGTTAGTTTTCCATTTTTACGGCCCTCCATCGGCACATAATTGGAATCCGTAGTTCGGGTAACTCGGTGGGGCAAATTCAAACCACAGTAACTCGCTTGATTTCCGTCGAAAAAGCACAAAATTTGTGTTCAAATTCAAGCTATGAATGTGTTCTATCTAAAACATCTTGGCTGCGTCTAAAAATTCCATACCGATCAAAAGCTACTGTCGAAGCGGTTACCGTAGGTCACTTTTCAATACATTTTCTAAGCGATTACGGCTAGTGAATAACAAGCCACTAACGTATGTTTTTACCGAAAATTTGACTTTGACATGGTTGGTCTCGCGATATAATAAAAATATTTCCAAGCCAAATTCGTGAGCAAAGCGTTAGACTTCCATTTTTACGCCGCTCTATGGGCACATAATTAGAATCTGCAGTTCGGGTAACCCAGTTGGGCAAATTCAAACGACAATAACTCTCTTGATTTCCGTCGAAAAAATACAAAATTCATGTTCAAATTCAAGCTCTGAATGTGCACTTTGTAAAACATTCTGGCCGCGTACAAAAATTCCTTACCGTTCAAAAGTTATTGTCGGAACGATTACCGAAGGTCACTTTTCTACCAATTCTCCAAGCGATTAAGGCTCGTCAATAACCTGCCGCTAACCTATCTTTTACCCAAAGTTTCGTTTCGAGATGTTTGATCTCGCGTTATAGGAAAATATTTCCAAGCCAAATTCTTGAACAAAACGTTAGATTTCCATTTTTACGGCCCTCCATCGGCACATAATTGGAATCCGTAGTTCGGGTAACTCGGTGGGGCAAATTCAAACCACTGTAACTCGCTTGATTTCCGTCGAAAAAGCACAAAATTTGTGTTCAAATTCAAGCTATGAATGTGTTCTATCTAAAACATCATGGCTGCGTCTAAAAATTCCATACCGATCAAGAGCTATTGTCGAAGCGGTTACCGTAGGTCACTTTTCAATACATTTTCTAAGCGATTACGGCTAGCGAATAACAAGCCACTAACGTATGTTTTTACCGAAAATTTGACTTTGACATGGTTGGTCTCGCGATATAATAAAAATATTTCCAAGCCAAATTCGTGAGCAAAGCGTTAGACTTCCATTTTTACGCCGCTCCATGGGCACATTATTAGAATCTGCAGTTCGGGTAACCCAGCTGGGCAAATTCAAACGACAATAACTCTCTTGATTTCCTTCGAAAAAATACAAAATTCATGTTCAAATTTAAGCTCTGAATGTGTACTTTGTAAAACATTCTGGCCGCGTACAGAAATTCCTTACCCTTCAAAAGTTATTGTCGGAACGATTTCCGAAGGTCACTTTTCTACCAATTCTCCAAGCGATTAAGGCTCGTCAATAACCAGCCGCTAACCTATCTTTTACCCAAAGTTTCATTTCGAGATGTTTGATCTCGCGTTATAGGAAATATTTCCAAGCCAAATTCTTGAACAAAACGTTAGTTTTCCATTTTTACGGCCCTCCATCGGCACATAATTGGAATCCGTAGTTCGGGTAACTCGGTGGGGCAAATTCAAACCACAGTAACTCGCTTGATTTCCGTCGAAAAAGCACAAAATTTGTGTTCAAATTCAAGCTATGAATGTGTTCTATCTAAAACATCTTGGCTACGTCTAAAAATTCCATACCGATCAAAAGCTATTGTCGAAGCGGTTACCGTAGGTCACTTTTCAATACATTTTCTAAGCGATTACGGCTAGCGAATAACAAGCCACTAACGTATGTTTTTACCGAAAATTTGACTTTGACATGGTTGGTCTCGCGATATAATAAAAATATTTCCAAGCCAAATTCGTGAGCAAAGCGTTAGACTTCCATTTTTACGCCGCTCTATGGGCACATAATTAGAATCTGCAGTTCGGGTAACCCAGTTGGGCAAATTCAAACGACAATAACTCTCTTGATTTCCGTCGAAAAAATACAAAATTCATGTTCAAATTCAAGCTCTGAATGTGCACTTTGTAAAACATTCTGGCCGCGTACAAAAATTCCTTACCGTTCAAAAGTTATTGTCGGAACGATTTCCGAAGGTCACTTTTCTACCAATTCTCCAAGCGATTAAGGCTCGTCAATAACCAGCCGCTAACCTATCTTTTACCCAAAGTTTCATTTCGAGATGTTTGATCTCGCGTTATAGGAAAATATTTCCAAGCCAAATTCTTGAACAAAACGTTAGTTTTCCATTTTTACGGCCCTCCATCGGCACATAATTGGAATCCGTAGTTCGGGTAACTCGGTGGGGCAAATTCAAACCACAGTAACTAGCTTGATTTCCGTCGAAAAAGCACAAAATTTGTGTTCAAATTCAAGCTATGAATGTGTTCTATCTAAAACATCTTGGCTGCGTCTAAAAATTCCATACCGATCAAAAGCTACTGTCGAAGCGGTTACCGTAGGTCACTTTTCAATACATTTTCTAAGCGATTACGGCTAGCGAATAACAAGCCACTAACGTATGTTTTTACCGAAAATTTAACTTTGACATGGTTGGTCTCGCGATATAATAAAAATATTTCCAAGCCAAATTCGTGAGCAAAGCGTTAGACTTCCATTTTTACGCCGCTCTATGGGCACATTATTAGAATCTGCAGTTCGGGTAACCCAGCTGGGCAAATTCAAACGACAATAACTCTCTTGATTTCCTTCGAAAAAATACAAAATTCATGTTCAAATTTAAGCTCTGAATGTGTACTTTGTAAAACATTATGGCCGCGTACAAAAATTCCTTACCCTTCTAAAGTTATTGTCGGAACGATTTCCGAAGGTCACTTTTCTACCAATTCTCCAAGCGATTAAGGCTCGTCAATAACCAGCCGCTAACCTATCTTTTACCCAAAGTTTCATTTCGAGATGTTTGATCTCGCGTTATAGGAAAATATTTCCAAGCCAAATTCTTGAACAAAACGTTAGTTTTCCATTTTTACGGCCCTCCATCGGCACATAATTGGAATCCGTAGTTCGGGTAACTCGGTGGGGCAAATTCAAACCACAGTAACTCGCTTGATTTCCGTCGAAAAAGCACAAAATTTGTGTTCAAATTCAAGCTATGAATGTGTTCTATCTAAAACATCTTGGCTGCGTCTAAAAATTCCATACCGATCAAAAGCTACTGTCGAAGCGGTTACCGTAGGTCACTTTTCAATACATTTTCTAAGCGATTACGGCTAGTGAATAACAAGCCACTAACGTATGTTTTTACCGAAAATTTGACTTTGACATGGTTGGTCTCGCGATATAATAAAAATATTTCCAAGCCAAATTCGTGAGCAAAGCGTTAGACTTCCATTTTTACGCCGCTCTATGGGCACATAATTAGAATCTGCAGTTCGGGTAACCCAGTTGGGCAAATTCAAACGACAATAACTCTCTTGATTTCCGTCGAAAAAATACAAAATTCATGTTCAAATTCAAGCTCTGAATGTGCACTTTGTAAAACATTCTGGCCGCGTACAAAAATTCCTTACCGTTCAAAAGTTATTGTCGGAACGATTACCGAAGGTCACTTTTCTACCAATTCTCCAAGCGATTAAGGCTCGTCAATAACCTGCCGCTAACCTATCTTTTACCCAAAGTTTCGTTTCGAGATGTTTGATCTCGCGTTATAGGAAAATATTTCCAAGCCAAATTCTTGAACAAAACGTTAGATTTCCATTTTTACGGCCCTCCATCGGCACATAATTGGAATCCGTAGTTCGGGTAACTCGGTGGGGCAAATTCAAACCACTGTAACTCGCTTGATTTCCGTCGAAAAAGCACAAAATTTGTGTTCAAATTCAAGCTATGAATGTGTTCTATCTAAAACATCATGGCTGCGTCTAAAAATTCCATACCGATCAAGAGCTATTGTCGAAGCGGTTACCGTAGGTCACTTTTCAATACATTTTCTAAGCGATTACGGCTAGCGAATAACAAGCCACTAACGTATGTTTTTACCGAAAATTTGACTTTGACATGGTTGGTCTCGCGATATAATAAAAATATTTCCAAGCCAAATTCGTGAGCAAAGCGTTAGACTTCCATTTTTACGCCGCTCCATGGGCACATTATTAGAATCTGCAGTTCGGGTAACCCAGCTGGGCAAATTCAAACGACAATAACTCTCTTGATTTCCTTCGAAAAAATACAAAATTCATGTTCAAATTTAAGCTCTGAATGTGTACTTTGTAAAACATTCTGGCCGCGTACAGAAATTCCTTACCCTTCAAAAGTTATTGTCGGAACGATTTCCGAAGGTCACTTTTCTACCAATTCTCCAAGCGATTAAGGCTCGTCAATAACCAGCCGCTAACCTATCTTTTACCCAAAGTTTCATTTCGAGATGTTTGATCTCGCGTTATAGGAAATATTTCCAAGCCAAATTCTTGAACAAAACGTTAGTTTTCCATTTTTACGGCCCTCCATCGGCACATAATTGGAATCCGTAGTTCGGGTAACTCGGTGGGGCAAATTCAAACCACAGTAACTCGCTTGATTTCCGTCGAAAAAGCACAAAATTTGTGTTCAAATTCAAGCTATGAATGTGTTCTATCTAAAACATCTTGGCTACGTCTAAAAATTCCATACCGATCAAAAGCTATTGTCGAAGCGGTTACCGTAGGTCACTTTTCAATACATTTTCTAAGCGATTACGGCTAGCGAATAACAAGCCACTAACGTATGTTTTTACCGAAAATTTGACTTTGACATGGTTGGTCTCGCGATATAATAAAAATATTTCCAAGCCAAATTCGTGAGCAAAGCGTTAGACTTCCATTTTTACGCCGCTCTATGGGCACATAATTAGAATCTGCAGTTCGGGTAACCCAGTTGGGCAAATTCAAACGACAATAACTCTCTTGATTTCCGTCGAAAAAATACAAAATTCATGTTCAAATTCAAGCTCTGAATGTGCACTTTGTAAAACATTCTGGCCGCGTACAAAAATTCCTTACCGTTCAAAAGTTATTGTCGGAACGATTACCGAAGGTCACTTTTCTACCAATTCTCCAAGCGATTAAGGCTCGTCAATAACCTGCCGCTAACCTATCTTTTACCCAAAGTTTCATTTCGAGATGTTTGATCTCGCGTTATAGGAAAATATTTCCAAGCCAAATTCTTGAACAAAACGTTAGATTTCCATTTTTACGGCCCTCCATCGGCACATAATTGGAATCCGTAGTTCGGGTAACTCGGTGGGGCAAATTCAAACCACTGTAACTCGCTTGATTTCCGTCGAAAAAGCACAAAATTTGTGTTCAAATTCAAGCTATGAATGTGTTCTATCTAAAACATCATGGCTGCGTCTAAAAATTCCATACCGATCAAAAGCTATTGTCGAAGCGGTTACCGTAGGTCACTTTTCAATACATTTTCTAAGCGATTACGGCTAGCGAATAACAAGCCACTAACGTATGTTTTTGCCGAAAATTTGACTTTGACATGGTTGGTCTCGCGATATAATAAAAATATTTCCAAGCCAAATTCGTGAGCAAAGCGTTAGACTTCCATTTTTACGCCGCTCTATGGGCACATAATTAGAATCTGCAGTTCGGGTAACCCAGTTGGGCAAATTCAAACGACAATAACTCTCTTGATTTTCGTCGAAAAAATACAAAATTCATGTTCAAATTCAAGCTCTGAATGTGCACTTTGTAAAACATTCTGGCTGCGTACAAGAATTCCTTACCGTTCAAAAGTTATTGTCGGAACGATTACCGAAGGTCACTTTTCTGCCAATTCTCCAAGCGATTAATGCTCGTCAATAACCAGCCGCTAACCTATCTTATACCCAAAGTTTCATTTCGAGATGTTTGATCTCGCGTTATAGGAAAATATTTCCAAGCCAAATTCTTGAACAAAACGTTAGATTTCCATTTTTACGGCCCTCCATCGGCACATAATTGGAATCCGTAGTTCGGGTAACTCGGTGGGGCAAATTCAAACCACAGTAACTCGCTTGATTTCCGTCGAAAAAGTACAAAATTTGTGTTCAAATTCAATCTATGAATGTGTTCTATCTAAAACATCTGGGCTGCGTCTAAAAATTCCATACCGTTCAAAACTATTGTCGAAGCGGTTACCGTTGGTCACTTTTGAATACATTTTCTAAGCGATTACGGCTAGCGAATAACAAGCCACTAACGTATGTTTTTACCGAAAATTTGACTTTGACATGGTTGGTCTCGCGATATAATAAAAATATTTCCAAGCCAAATTCGTGAGCAAAATGTTAGACTTCCATTTTTACGCCGCTCTATTGGCACATAATTAGAATCTGCAGTTCGGGTAACCCAGTTGGGCAAATTCAAACGACAATAACTCTCTTGATTTCCGTCGAAAAAATACAAAATTCATGTTCAAATTCAAGCTCTGAATGTGCACTTTGTAAAACATTCTGGCCGTGTACAAAAATTCCTTACCGTTCAAAAGTTATTGTCGGAACGATTACCGAAGGTCACTTTTCTACCAATTCTCCAAGCGATTAAGGCTCGTCAATAACCAGCCGCTAACCTATCTTTTACCCAAAGTTTCATTTCGAGATGTTTGATCTCGCGTTATAGGAAAATATTTCCAAGCCAAATTCTTGAACAAAACGTTAGATTTCCATTTTTACGGCCCTCCATCGGCACATAATTGGAATCCGTAGTTCGGGTAACTCGGTGGGGCAAATTCAAACCACAGTAACTCGCTTGATTTCCGTCGAAAAAGTACAAAATTTGTGTTCAAATTCAAGCTATGAATGTGTTCTATCTAAAACATCTTGGCTGCGTCTAAAAATTCCATACCGATCAAAAGCTATTGTCGAAGCGGTTACCGTAGGTCACTTTTCAATACATTTTCTAAGCGATTACGGCTAGCGAATAACAAGCCACTAACGTATGTTTTTACCGAAAATTTGACTTTGACATGGTTGGTCTCGCGATATAATAAAAATATTTCCAAGCCAAATTCGTGAGCAAAGCGTTAGACTTCCATTTTTACGCCGCTCTATGGGCACATAATTAGAATCTGCAGTTCGGGTAACCCAGTTGGGCAAATTCAAACGACAATAACTCTCTTGATTTCCGTCGAAAAAATACAAAATTCATGTTCAAATTCAATCTCTGAATGTGCACTTTGTAAAACATTCTGGCCGCGTACAAAAATTCCTTACCGTTCAAAAGTTATTGTCGGAACGATTACCGAAGGTCACTTTTCTACCAATTCTCCAAGCGATTAAGGCTCGTCAATAACCAGCCGCTAACCTATCTTTTACCCAAAGTTTCATTTCGAGATGTTTGATCTCGCGTTATAGGAAAATATTTCCAAGCCAAATTCTTGAACAAAACGTTAGATTTCCATTTTTACGGCCCTCTATCGGCACATAATTGGAATCCGTAGTTCGGGTAACTCGGTGGGGCAAATTCAAACCACTGTAACTCGCTTGATTTCCGTCGAAAAAGCACAAAATTTGTGTTCAAATTCAAGCTATGAATGTGTTCTATCTAAAACATCATGGCTGCGTCTAAAAATTCCATACCGATCAAAAGCTATTGTCGAAGCGGTTACCGTAGGTCACTTTTCAATACATTTTCTAAGCGATTACGGCTAGCGAATAACAAGCCACTAACGTATGTTTTTACCGAAAATTTGACTTTGACATGGTTGGTCTCGCGATATAATAAAAATATTTCCAAGCCAAATTCGTGAGCAAAGCGTTAGACTTCCATTTTTACGCCGCTCTATGGGCACATTATTAGAATCTGCAGTTCGGGTAACCCAGCTGGGCAAATTCAAACGACAATAACTCTCTTGATTTCCTTCGAAAAAATACAAAATTCATGTTCAAATTTAAGCTCTGAATGTGTACTTTGTAAAACATTCTGGCCGCATACAAAAATTCCTTACCTTTCAAAAGTTATTGTCGGAACGATTTCCGAAGGTCACTTTTCTACCAATTCTCCAAGCGATTAAGGCTCGTCAATAACCAGCCGCTAACCTATCTTTTACCCAAAGTTTCATTTCGAGATGTTTGATCTCGCATTATAGGAAAATATTTCCAAGCCAAATTCTTGAACAAAACGTTAGTTTTCCATTTTTACGGCCCTCCATCGGCACATAATTGGAATCCGTAGTTCGGGTAACTCGGTGGGGCAAATTCAAACCACAGTAACTCGCTTGATTTCCGTCGAAAAAGCACAAAATTTGTGTTCAAATTCAAGCTATGAATGTGTTCTATCTAAAACATCTTGGCTGCGTCTAAAAATTCCATACCGATCAAAAGCTATTGTCGAAGCGGTTACCGTAGGTCACTTTTCAATACATTTTCTAAGCGATTACGGCTAGCGAATAACAAGCCACTAACGTATGTTTTTACCGAAAATTTGACTTTGACATGGTTGGTCTCGCGATATAATAAAAATATTTCCAAGCCAAATTCGTGAGCAAAGCGTTAGACTTCCATTTTTACGCCGCTCTATGGGCACATAATTAGAATCTGCAGTTCGGGTAACCCAGTTGGGCAAATTCAAACGACAATAACTCTCCTGATTTCCTTTGAAAAAAATACAAAATTCATGTTCAAATTCAAGCTATGAATGTGTACATTCTAAAACATTCTGGCCGCGTACAAAAATTCCTTACCCTTCAAAAGTTATTGTCGGAACGATTACCGAAGGTCACTTTTCTACCAATTCTCCAAGCGATTAAGGCCCGTCAATAACCAGCCGCTAACATATCTTTTACCCAAAGTTTCATTTCGAGATGTTTGATCTCGCGTTATAGGAAAATATTTCCAGGCCAAATTCTTGAACAAAACGTTAGATTTCCATTTTGATGGAAATTTAGACCCCCTAAACTACAATTAGACTTACGTAGCCTAGATTAATCGGCCAAGTTGTTACTTAGTCAAATTAAACAATTCTAGGTTAAAACAATCAAATAATCATATCATGCATATAAAACATATAAAGCAGCGGAAATAATAAAGAACACAATGATATGATCACCCAGGAAACCACACGGAAAGACCTGGGGGGGATTTGACCCACCGATCCTCAAGGCAAACCGGAATCCACTAAGAAAGAATTGAAGTTCTTACAAAAGGACTTACAAGCTCCCCGCTTGACTTCCTAATGCTACCCACCAGTAAAACTTCCTGACATGACCACGCGCAGGCTCCGAATCCACGGTCTACTTCTTTCTTTGAATTCCTCTATCAGCTACAAGCACCCACGCTTGATATTCTTTAAACTTCAATGGTAGCAACCTTGTTGATCATCAAGATGTAGATAATATATCTTCCTTGAAAACCCTAAGTTTATGTGAAGGAAAGCTCCTCAAAGATCTCACAAGAGATTCACATAAACATCAAATATGAGCAACAAAGACTCAGAGAGGTTTGGGAACAAAACCCTAATAAAATAAAAGGAGGCACAAGAGGCACTCTAATCTCTCTCTCTCTACAGTCCCAAAAACGTGGCTTAGGGTTTCCTTTATATAGTGGGAGAAGTAGATCTGAAACCCTAATCCTTAATGGGCTTAAGCTGCTGTTTGGGCCAACTTAAAATTCTGCAGATACGATTTTCTATCGATCGAGCCTGTTCTTCGATCGATCGAACCAGGCAGAATATGAAGTCTTCTTCCTACAGATTGTATGTTCTTGAATCTTGACTTGACTCACCTTGAGCATCGTCTAATAAAACCTATAGACTCTAAGATCTATATCTAGACAAGTTTGTGTTCACGATTTGCCAATTTTTCTAAACATTTAGAACCTAACATCTTGGCTGCGTCTAAAAATTCCATACCGTTCAAAAGCTATTGTCGAAGCGGTTACCGTAGGTCACTTTTCAATACATTTTCTAAGCGATTACGGCTCGCGAATAACTAGCCAGTAACGTAAAAATTCCATTTTTACGCCGGTATATGGGCACATAATTAGAATCTGGAGTTTGGTTAACCCAGTGGGCCAAATTCAAACGACAATAACTCTATTGATTTCTGTCGAAAAATTACAAAATTCTTGTTCAAATTCAAGCTCTGGATGTGTACTTTCTAAAACATACTGGCCGCATACAAAAATTCCTTACCCTTCAAAAGTTATTGTCAGAACGATTACCGAAGGTCACTTTTCTACCTAGTCTCCAAGCGATTAAGGCTCGTCAATAACTAGCCGCTAACCTATCTTTTACCCAAAGTTTCATTTCGAGATGTTTGATCTCGCGTTAAAGGAAAAATATTTCCAAAGAAAATTCTTGAACAAAACGTTAGATTTCAATTTTTACGGTCCTCCATCGGCACATAATTGGAATCCGTAGTTCGGGTAACTCGGTGGGGGAAATTCAAACCACAGTAACTTGCTTGATTTCCATCGAAAAAGTACAAAATTTGTGTTCAAATTCATGCTATGAATGTGTTCTATCTAAAACATCCTAGCTGCATCTAAAAATTCCATACCATTCAAAAGCTATTGTCGAAGCGGTTACTGTTGGTCACTTTTCAATACGTTTTCTAAGCGATTACGGCTCGCGAATAACAAGCCACTAACGTATGTTTTTACTGAAAATTTGACTTTGACATGGTTGGTCTCGCGATATAATAAAAATAGTTCCAAGCCAAATTCGTGAGCAAAACGTTAGACTTCCATTTTTACGCCGGTCTATGGGCACATAATTAGAATCTGCAGTTCGGGTAACCCAGTGGGGCAAATTCAAACGACAATAACCCTCTTGATTTCCGTCGAAAAAATACAAAATTCATGTTCAAATTCAAGCTCTGAACGTGTACTTTCTAAACCATTCTGGCCGCGTACAAAAATTCCTTACCCTTCAAAAGTTATTATCGGAACGATTACCGAAGGTCACTTTTCTACCAATTCTCCAAGCGATTAAGGCTCGTCAAGAACTAGCCGCTAACCTATCTTTTACCCAAAGTTTCATTTCGAGATGTTTGATCTCGCGTTATAGGAAAAATATATCCAAGCCAAATTCTTGAACAAAACGTTAGATTTCCATTTTTACGGCCCTCCATCGGCACATAATTGGAATCCGTAGTTCGGGTAACTCGGTGGGGCAAATTCAAACCACAGTAACTCGCTTGATTTCCGTCGAAAAAGCACAAAATTTGTGTTCAAATTCAAGCTATGAATGTGTTCTATCTAAAACATCTTGGCTACGTCTAAAAATTCCATACCGATCAAAAGCTATTGTCGAAGCGGTTACCGTAGGTCACTTTTCAATACATTTTCTAAGCGATTACGGCTAGCGAATAACAAGCCACTAACGTATGTTTTTACCGAAAATTTGACTTTGACATGGTTGGTCTCGCGATATAATAAAAATATTTCCAAGCCAAATTCGTGAGCAAAGCGTTAGACTTCCATTTTTACGCCGCTCTATGGGCACATAATTAGAATCTGCAGTTCGGGTAACCCAGTTGGGCAAATTCAAACGACAATAACTCTCTTGATTTCCGTCGAAAAAATACAAAATTCATGTTCAAATTCAAGCTCTGAATGTGCACTTTGTAAAACATTCTGGCCGCGTACAAAAATTCCTTACCGTTCAAAAGTTATTGTCGGAACGATTACCGAAGGTCACTTTTCTACCAATTCTCCAAGCGATTAAGGCTCGTCAATAACCTGCCGCTAACCTATCTTTTACCCAAAGTTTCATTTCGAGATGTTTGATCTCGCGTTATAGGAAAATATTTCCAAGCCAAATTCTTGAACAAAACGTTAGATTTCCATTTTTACGGCCCTCCATCGGCACATAATTGGAATCCGTAGTTCGGGTAACTCGGTGGGGCAAATTCAAACCACTGTAACTCGCTTGATTTCCGTCGAAAAAGCACAAAATTTGTGTTCAAATTCAAGCTATGAATGTGTTCTATCTAAAACATCATGGCTGCGTCTAAAAATTCCATACCGATCAAAAGCTATTGTCGAAGCGGTTACCGTAGGTCACTTTTCAATACATTTTCTAAGCGATTACGGCTAGCGAATAACAAGCCACTAACGTATGTTTTTACCGAAAATTTGACTTTGACATGGTTGGTCTCGCGATATAATAAAAATATTTCCAAGCCAAATTCGTGAGCAAAGCGTTAGACTTCCATTTTTACGCCGCTCTATGGGCACATAATTAGAATCTGCAGTTCGGGTAACCCAGTTGGGCAAATTCAAACGACAATAACTCTCTTGATTTTCGTCGAAAAAATACAAAATTCATGTTCAAATTCAAGCTCTGAATGTGCACTTTGTAAAACATTCTGGCTGCGTACAAGAATTCCTTACCGTTCAAAAGTTATTGTCGGAACGATTACCGAAGGTCACTTTTCTGCCAATTCTCCAAGCGATTAATGCTCGTCAATAACCAGCCGCTAACCTATCTTATACCCAAAGTTTCATTTCGAGATGTTTGATCTCGCGTTATAGGAAAATATTTCCAAGCCAAATTCTTGAACAAAACGTTAGATTTCCATTTTTACGGCCCTCCATCGGCACATAATTGGAATCCGTAGTTCGGGTAACTCGGTGGGGCAAATTCAAACCACAGTAACTCGCTTGATTTCCGTCGAAAAAGTACAAAATTTGTGTTCAAATTCAATCTATGAATGTGTTCTATCTAAAACATCTGGGCTGCGTCTAAAAATTCCATACCGTTCAAAACTATTGTCGAAGCGGTTACCGTTGGTCACTTTTGAATACATTTTCTAAGCGATTACGGCTAGCGAATAACAAGCCACTAACGTATGTTTTTACCGAAAATTTGACTTTGACATGGTTGGTCTCGCGATATAATAAAAATATTTCCAAGCCAAATTCGTGAGCAAAATGTTAGACTTCCATTTTTACGCCGCTCTATTAGCACATAATTAGAATCTGCAGTTCGGGTAACCCAGTTGGGCAAATTCAAACGACAATAACTCTCTTGATTTCCGTCGAAAAAATACAAAATTCATGTTCAAATTCAAGCTCTGAATGTGCACTTTGTAAAACATTCTGGCCGTGTACAAAAATTCCTTACCGTTCAAAAGTTATTGTCGGAACGATTACCGAAGGTCACTTTTCTACCAATTCTCCAAGCGATTAAGGCTCGTCAATAACCAGCCGCTAACCTATCTTTTACCCAAAGTTTCATTTCGAGATGTTTGATCTCGCGTTATAGGAAAATATTTCCAAGCCAAATTCTTGAACAAAACGTTAGATTTCCATTTTTACGGCCCTCCATCGGCACATAATTGGAATCCGTAGTTCGGGTAACTCGGTGGGGCAAATTCAAACCACAGTAACTCGCTTGATTTCCGTCGAAAAAGCACAAAATTTGTGTTCAAATTCAAGCTATGAATGTGTTCTATCTAAAACATCTTGGCTGCGTCTAAAAATTCCATACCGATCAAAAGCTATTGTCGAAGCGGTTACCGTAGGTCACTTTTCAATACATTTTCTAAGCGATTACGGCTAGCGAATAACAAGCCACTAACGTATGTTTTTACCGAAAATTTGACTTTGACATGGTTGGTCTCGCGATATAATAAAAATATTTCCAAGCCAAATTCGTGAGCAAAGCGTTAGACTTCCATTTTTACGCCGCTCTATGGGCACATAATTAGAATCTGCAGTTCGGGTAACCCAGTTGGGCAAATTCAAACGACAATAACTCTCTTGATTTCCGTCGAAAAAATACAAAATTCATGTTCAAATTCAATCTCTGAATGTGCACTTTGTAAAACATTCTGGCCGCGTACAAAAATTCCTTACCGTTCAAAAGTTATTGTCGGAACGATTACCGAAGGTCACTTTTCTACCAATTCTCCAAGCGATTAAGGCTCGTCAATAACCAGCCGCTAACCTATCTTTTACCCAAAGTTTCATTTCGAGATGTTTGATCTCGCGTTATAGGAAAATATTTCCAAGCCAAATTCTTGAACAAAACGTTAGATTTCCATTTTTACGGCCCTCTATCGGCACATAATTGGAATCCGTAGTTCGGGTAACTCGGTGGGGCAAATTCAAACCACTGTAACTCGCTTGATTTCCGTCGAAAAAGCACAAAATTTGTGTTCAAATTCAAGCTATGAATGTGTTCTATCTAAAACATCATGGCTGCGTCTAAAAATTCCATACCGATCAAAAGCTATTGTCGAAGCGGTTACCGTAGGTCACTTTTCAATACATTTTCTAAGCGATTACGGCTAGCGAATAACAAGCCACTAACGTATGTTTTTACCGAAAATTTGACTTTGACATGGTTGGTCTCGCGATATAATAAAAATATTTCCAAGCCAAATTCGTGAGCAAAGCGTTAGACTTCCATTTTTACGCCGCTCTATGGGCACATTATTAGAATCTGCAGTTCGGGTAACCCAGCTGGGCAAATTCAAACGACAATAACTCTCTTGATTTCCTTCGAAAAAATACAAAATTCATGTTCAAATTTAAGCTCTGAATGTGTACTTTGTAAAACATTCTGGCCGCGTACAAAAATTCCTTACCCTTCAAAAGTTATTGTCGGAACGATTTCCGAAGGTCACTTTTCTACCAATTCTCCAAGCGATTAAGGCTCGTCAATAACCAGCCGCTAACCTATCTTTTACCCAAAGTTTCATTTCGAGATGTTTGATCTCGCATTATAGGAAAATATTTCCAAGCCAAATTCTTGAACAAAACGTTAGTTTTCCATTTTTACGGCCCTCCATCGGCACATAATTGGAATCCGTAGTTCGGGTAACTCGGTGGGGCAAATTCAAACCACAGTAACTCGCTTGATTTCCGTCGAAAAAGCACAAAATTTGTGTTCAAATTCAAGCTATGAATGTGTTCTATCTAAAACATCTTGGCTGCGTCTAAAAATTCCATACCGATCAAAAGCTATTGTCGAAGCGGTTACCGTAGGTCACTTTTCAATACATTTTCTAAGCGATTACGGCTAGCGAATAACAAGCCACTAACGTATGTTTTTACCGAAAATTTGACTTTGACATGGTTGGTCTCGCGATATAATAAAAATATTTCCAAGCCAAATTCGTGAGCAAAGCGTTAGACTTCCATTTTTACGCCGCTCTATGGGCACATAATTAGAATCTGCAGTTCGGGTAACCCAGTTGGGCAAATTCAAACGACAATAACTCTCCTGATTTCCTTTGAAAAAAATACAAAATTCATGTTCAAATTCAAGCTATGAATGTGTACATTCTAAAACATTCTGGCCGCGTACAAAAATTCCTTACCCTTCAAAAGTTATTGTCGGAACGATTACCGAAGGTCACTTTTCTACCAATTCTCCAAGCGATTAAGGCCCGTCAATAACCAGCCGCTAACATATCTTTTACCCAAAGTTTCATTTCGAGATGTTTGATCTCGCGTTATAGGAAAATATTTCCAGGCCAAATTCTTGAACAAAACGTTAGATTTCCATTTTGATGGAAATTTAGACCCCCTAAACTACAATTAGACTTACGTAGCCTAGATTAATCGGCCAAGTTGTTACTTAGTCAAATTAAACAATTCTAGGTTAAAACAATCAAATAATCATATCATGCATATAAAACATATAAAGCAGCGGAAATAATAAAGAACACAATGATATGATCACCCAGGAAACCACACGGAAAGACCTGGGGGGGATTTGACCCACCGATCCTCAAGGCAAACCGGAATCCACTAAGAAAGAATTGAAGTTCTTACAAAAGGACTTACAAGCTCCCCGCTTGACTTCCTAATGCTACCCACCAGTAAAACTTCCTGACATGACCACGCGCAGGCTCCGAATCCACGGTCTACTTCTTTCTTTGAATTCCTCTATCAGCTACAAGCACCCACGCTTGATATTCTTTAAACTTCAATGGTAGCAACCTTGTTGATCATCAAGATGTAGATAATATATCTTCCTTGAAAACCCTAAGTTTATGTGAAGGAAAGCTCCTCAAAGATCTCACAAGAGATTCACATAAACATCAAATATGAGCAACAAAGACTCAGAGAGGTTTGGGAACAAAACCCTAATAAAATAAAAGGAGGCACAAGAGGCACTCTAATCTCTCTCTCTCTACAGTCCCAAAAACGTGGCTTAGGGTTTCCTTTATATAGTGGGAGAAGTAGATCTGAAACCCTAATCCTTAATGGGCTTAAGCTGCTGTTTGGGCCAACTTAAAATTCTGCAGATACGATTTTCTATCGATCGAGCCTGTTCTTCGATCGATCGAACCAGGCAGAATATGAAGTCTTCTTCCTACAGATTGTATGTTCTTGAATCTTGACTTGACTCACCTTGAGCATCGTCTAATAAAACCTATAGACTCTAAGATCTATATCTAGACAAGTTTGTGTTCACGATTTGCCAATTTTTCTAAACATTTAGAACCTAACATCTTGGCTGCGTCTAAAAATTCCATACCGTTCAAAAGCTATTGTCGAAGCGGTTACCGTAGGTCACTTTTCAATACATTTTCTAAGCGATTACGGCTCGCGAATAACTAGCCAGTAACGTAAAAATTCCATTTTTACGCCGGTATATGGGCACATAATTAGAATCTGGAGTTTGGTTAACCCAGTGGGCCAAATTCAAACGACAATAACTCTATTGATTTCTGTCGAAAAATTACAAAATTCTTGTTCAAATTCAAGCTCTGGATGTGTACTTTCTAAAACATACTGGCCGCATACAAAAATTCCTTACCCTTCAAAAGTTATTGTCAGAACGATTACCGAAGGTCACTTTTCTACCTAGTCTCCAAGCGATTAAGGCTCGTCAATAACTAGCCGCTAACCTATCTTTTACCCAAAGTTTCATTTCGAGATGTTTGATCTCGCGTTAAAGGAAAAATATTTCCAAAGAAAATTCTTGAACAAAACGTTAGATTTCAATTTTTACGGTCCTCCATCGGCACATAATTGGAATCCGTAGTTCGGGTAACTCGGTGGGGGAAATTCAAACCACAGTAACTTGCTTGATTTCCATCGAAAAAGTACAAAATTTGTGTTCAAATTCATGCTATGAATGTGTTCTATCTAAAACATCCTAGCTGCATCTAAAAATTCCATACCATTCAAAAGCTATTGTCGAAGCGGTTACTGTTGGTCACTTTTCAATACGTTTTCTAAGCGATTACGGCTCGCGAATAACAAGCCACTAACGTATGTTTTTACTGAAAATTTGACTTTGACATGGTTGGTCTCGCGATATAATAAAAATAGTTCCAAGCCAAATTCGTGAGCAAAACGTTAGACTTCCATTTTTACGCCGGTCTATGGGCACATAATTAGAATCTGCAGTTCGGGTAACCCAGTGGGGCAAATTCAAACGACAATAACCCTCTTGATTTCCGTCGAAAAAATACAAAATTCATGTTCAAATTCAAGCTCTGAACGTGTACTTTCTAAACCATTCTGGCCGCGTACAAAAATTCCTTACCCTTCAAAAGTTATTATCGGAACGATTACCGAAGGTCACTTTTCTACCAATTCTCCAAGCGATTAAGGCTCGTCAAGAACTAGCCGCTAACCTATCTTTTACCCAAAGTTTCATTTCGAGATGTTTGATCTCGCGTTATAGGAAAAATATATCCAAGCCAAATTCTTGAACAAAACGTTAGATTTCCATTTTTACGGCCCTCCATCGGCACATAATTGGAATCCGTAGTTCGGGTAACTCGGTGGGGGAAATTCAAACCACAGTAACTCGCTTGATTTCCATCGAAAAAGTACAAAATTTGTGTTCAAATTCATGCTATGAATGTGTTCTTTCTAAAACATCCTAGCTGCGTCTAAAAATTCCATACCGTTCAAAAGCTATTGTCGAAGCGGTTACCGTTGGTCACTTTTCAATACGTTTTCTAAGCGATTACGGCTCGCGAATAACAAGCCACTAACGTATGTTTTTACCGAAAATTTGACTATGACGTGGTTGGTCTCGCGATATAATAAAAATAGTTCCAAGCCAAATTCGTGAGCAAAACGTTAGACTTCCATTTTTACGCCGGTCTATGGGCACATAATTAGAATCTACGGTTCGAGTAACCCAGTGGGACAAATTCAAACGACAATAACTCTCTTGATTTCCGTCGAAAAAATACAAAATTCATGTTCAAATTCAAGCTCTGAATGTGAACTTTCTAAAACATTCTGGCCGCGTACAAAAATTCCTTACCCTTCAAAAGTTATTGTCGGAACAATTACCCAAGGTCACTTTTCTACCAATTCACCCAGCGATTAAGGCTTGTCAACAACTAGCCGCTAACCTATCTTTTACCCAAACTTTCATTTCGAGATGATTGATCTCGCATTATAGGAAAAATATTTCCAAGCGAAATTCTTGAACAAAATGTTAGATTCCCATTTTTACGGCCCTCCATCGGCACATATTTGGAATCTGTAGTTCCGGTGACTCGGTGGGGCAAATTCAAACCACAGTAACTCGCTTGATTTCCATCGAAAAAGTATAAAATTTGTGTTCAAATTCATGCTATGAATGTGTTCTATCTAAAACATCCTGGCTGCGTCTAAAAATTCCATACCGTTCAAAAGCTATTGTCGAAGCGGTTACCATTGGTCACTTTTCAATACCTTTTCTAAGCGATTACGGCTCGCGAATAACAAGCCAGTAACGTATGTTTTTACCGAAAACTTGACTTTGACATGGTTGGTCTCGCGATATAATAAAAATAGTACCAAGCCAAATTCGTGAGCAAAACGTTAGTCTTCCATTTTTACGCCGGTCTATGGGCACATGATTAGAATCTGCAGTTCGGGTAACCCAGTGGGGCAAATTCAAACGACAATAACTCTCTTGATTTCTGTCGAAAAAATACAAAATTCATGTTCAAATTCAAGCTCTGAATGTGTACTTTCTAAAACATTCTGGCCGTGTACAAAAATTCAATACCTTTCAAAAGTTATTGTCGGAACGATTAGCAAAGGTCACTTTTCTTCCAATTCTCCAAGCGATTAAGGCTCGTCAAAAACTAGCCGCTAATCTATCTTTTACCCAAACTTTCATTTCGAGACGATTGATCTCGCGTTATAGGAAAAATATTTCCTAGCCAAATTCTTGAACAAAATGTTAGATTTCCATTTTTACGGCCCTCCATCGGCACATAATTGGAATACGTAGTTCGTGTAACTCGGTGAGGCAACTTCAAACCACAGTTACTCGCTTGATTTCCAAGGAAAAAGTACAAAATTTGTGTTCAAATTCAAGCTTTGGATGTGTTCTTTCTAAAATATCCTTGCTACGTCTAAAAATTCCATACCGTTCAAAAGCTATTGTCGAAGCGGTTACCGTTGGTCACTTTTCAATACATTTTCTAAGCGATTACGGCTCGCGAATAACTAGCCACTAACGTATATTTTTACCGAAAATTTGACTTTGACATGGTTGGTCTCGCGATATAATAAAAATAGGTCCAAGCCAAATTCGTGAGCAAAACGTTAGACTTCCATTTTTACGCCGGTCTATGGGCACATAATTAGAATCTGCAGTTCGGGTAACCCAGTGGGGCAAATTCAAACGACAATAACTCTCTTGATTTCCGTCGAAAAAATACAAAATTCTTGTTCAAATTCAAGCTCTGGATGTGCACTTTCTAAAACATACTGGCCACGTGCAAAAATTCCTTACCCTTAAAAAGTTATTGTCGGAACGATTACCGAAGGTCACTTTTCTACCTAGTCTCCAAGCGATTAAGGCTCATCAATAACTAACCGCTAACCTATCTTTTACCCAAAGTTTCATTTTGAGATGTTTGATCTCGCGTTATAGGAAAAATATTTCGAAAGCAAATTCTTGAACAAAACGTTAGATTTCCATTTTTACGGCCCTCCATCGGCACATAATTGGAATCTGTAGTTCGGGTAACTCGGTGGGGGAAATTCAAACCACAGTAACTCGCATGATTTCCATCGAAAAAGTACAGAATTTGTGTTCAAATTCATGCTATGAATGTGTTCTATCTAAAACATCCTCGCTGCGTCAAAAAATTCCATACCGTTCAAAAGCTATTGTCGAAGCGGTTACCGTTGGTCACTTTTCAATACGTTTTCTAAGCGATTACGGCTCGCGAATAACAAGCCACTAACGTATGTTTTTACCGAAAATTTGACTATGACATGGTTGGTCTCGCGATATAATAAAAATAGTTCCAAGCCAAATTCGTAAGCAAAACGTTAGACTTCCATTTTTACGCCGGTCTATGGGCACATAATTAGAATCTACAGTTCGGGTAACCTAGTGGGGCAAATTCAAACGACAATAACTCTCTTGATTTCCGTCGAAAAAATACAAAATTCATGTTTAAATTCAAGCTCTGAATGTGTACTTTCTAAAACATTCTGGCCGTGTACAAAAATTCCGTACCTTTCCAAAGTTATTGTCGGAACGATTAGCAAAGGTCACTTTTCTTCCAATTCTCCAAGCGATTAAGGCTCGTCAACAACTAGCCGCTAATCTATCTTTTACCCAAACTTTCATTTCGAGACGATTGATCTCGCGTTATAGGAAAAATATTTCCTAGCCAAATTCTTGAACAAAATGTTAGATTTCCATTTTTACGGCCCTCCATCGGCACATAATTGGAATCCGTAGTTCGTGTAACTCGGTGAGGCAAATTCAAACCACAGTTACTCGCTTGATTTCCAAGGAAAAAGTACAAAATTTGTGTTCAAATTCAAGCTTTGGATGTGTTCTTTCTAAAATATCCTTGCTACGTCTAAAAATTCCATACCGTTCAAAAGCTATTGTCGAAGCGGTTACCGTTGGTCACTTTTCAATACATTTTCTAAGCGATTACGGCTCGCGAATAACTAGCCACTGACGTATATTTTTACCGAAAATTTGACTTTGACATGGTTGGTCTCGCGATATAATAAAAATAGGTCCAAGCCAAATTCATGAGCAAAACGTTAGACTTCCACTTTTACGCCGGTCTATGGGCACATAATTAGAATCTGCAGTTCGGGTAACCCAGTGGGGCAAATTCAAACGACAATAACTCTCTTGATTTCCGTCGAAAAAATACAAAATTCTTGTTCAAATTCAAGCTCTGGATGTGTACTTTCTAAAACATTATGGCCACGTGCAAAAATTCCTTACCCTTAAAAAGTTATTGTCGGAACGATTACCGAAGGTCACCTTTCTACCTAGTCTCCAAGCGATTAAGGCTCATCAATAACTAACCGCTAACCTATCTTTTACCCAAAGTTTCATTTCGAGATGTTTGATCTCGCGTTATAGGAAAAATATTTCGAAAGCAAATTCTTGAACAAAACGTTAGATTTCCATTTTTACGGCCCTCCATCGGCACATAATTGGAATCCGTAGTTCGGGTAACTCGGTGGGGGAAATTCAAACCACAGTAACTCGCATGATTTCCATCGAAAAAGTACAAAATTTGTGTTCAAATTCATGCTATGAATGTGTTCTATCTAAAACATCCTCGCTGCGTCTAAAAATTCCATACCGTTCAAAAGCTATTGTCAAAGCGGTTATCGTTGGTCACTTTTCAATACGTTTTCTAAGCGATTACGGCTCGCGAATAACAAGCCACTAACGTATGTTTTTACCGAAAATTTGACTATGACATGGTTGGTCTCGCGATATAATAAAAATAGTTCCAAGCCAAATTCGTAAGCAAAACGTTAGACTTCCATTTTTACGCCGGTCTATGGGCACATGATTAGAATCTACAGTTCGGGTAACCTAGTGGGGCAAATTCAAACGACAATAACTCTCTTGATTTCCGTCGAAAAAATACAAAATTCATGTTCAAATTCAAGCTCTAAATGTGTACTTTCTAAAACATTATGGCCGCGTACAAAAATTCCTTACCCTTCAAAAGTTATTGTCGGAACGATTACCCAAGGTCACTTTTCTACCAATTCTCCAAGCGATTAAGGCTTGTCAACAACTAGCCGCTAACCTATCTTTTACCCAAAGTTTCATTTCGAGATGATTGATCTCGCGTTATAGGGAAAATATTTCCTTGCCAAATTCTTGAACAAAATGTTAGATTTTCATTTTTACGGCCCTCCATCAGCACATAATTGGAATCCGTAGTTCGTGTAACTCGGTGAGGCAAATTCAAACCACAGTAACTCGCTTGATTTCCAAGGAAAAAGTACAAAATTTGTGTTCAAATTCAAGCTTTGGATGTGTTCTTTCTAAAACATCCTGGCTGCGTCTAAAAATTCCATACCGTTCAAAAGCTATTGTCGAAGCGGTTACCGCTGGTCACTTTTCAATACGTTTTCTAAGCAATTACGGCTCGCGAATAACAAGCCACTAATGTATGTTTTTACCGAAAATTTGACTATGACATGGTTCGTCTCGCGATATAATAAAAATAGTTCCAAGCCAAATTCGTGATCAAAACGTTAGACTTCCATTTTTACGCCGGTCTATGTGCACATAGTTAGAATCTGCAGTTCGGGTAACCCAGTGGGGCAAATTCAAATGACAATAACTCTCTTGATTTCCGTCGAAAAAATACAAAATTCATGTTCAAATTCAAGCTCTGAATGTGTACTTTCTAAAACATCCTGGCCGCGTACAAAAATTCATTACCCTTCAAAAGTTATTGTCGGAACGATTACCAAAGGTCACTTTTCTACCAATTCTCCAAGCGATTAAGGCTTGTCAACAACTAGCCGCTAACCTATCTTTTACCCAAAGTTTCGTTTCGAGATGATTGATCTCGCGTTATAGGAAAAATATTTCCAAGCGAAATTCTTGAACAAAACGTTACATTCCCATTTTTACGGCCCTCCATCGGTACATAATTGGAATCTGTAGTTCGGGTGACTCGGTGGGGCAAATTCAAACCACAGTAACTCACTTGATTTCCATCGAAAAAGTAAAAATTTGTGTTCAAATTCATGCTATGAATGTTTTCTATCTAAAACATCCTGGCTGCGTCAAAAAATTCCATACCGTTCAAAAGCTATTGTCGAAGCAGTTACCGTTGGTCACATTTCAATACGTTTTCTAAGAGATTACGGCTCGCGAATAACAAGCCACTAACGTATGTTTTTACCGAAAATTTGACTTTGACATGTTGGTCTCGCGATATAATAAAAATATTTCCAAGCCAAATTCGTGAGCAAAACCTTAGACTTCCATTTTTACGCCGGTCTATGGGCACATAATTAGAATCTGCAGTTCGGGTAACCCAGTGGGGCAAATTCAAACGACAATAACTCTCTTGATTTCCGTCGAAAAAATACAAAATTCATGTTCAAATTCAAGCTCTGAATGTGTACTTTCTAAAACATACTGGCCGCGTACAAAAATTCCTTACCCTTCAAAAGTTATTGTCGGAACGATTACCAAAGGTCACTTTTCTACCAATTCTCCAAGCGATTAAGGCTCGTCAACAACTAGCCGCTAACCTATCTTTTACCCAATGTTTCATTTCGAGATGATTGATCTCGCGTTATAGGAAAAATATTTCCAAGCGAAATTCTTGAACAAAACGTTAGATTCCCATTTTTACGGTCCTCCATCGGCACATAATTGGAATCTGTAGTTCGGGTGACTCGGTGGGGCAAATTCAAACCACAGTAACTCGCTTCATTTCCATCGAAAAAGTAAAAATTTGTGTTCAAATTCATGCTATGAATGTGTTCTATCTAAAACATCCTGGCTGCGTCTAAAAATTCCACACCGTTCAAAAGCTACTGTCGAAGCGGTTACCGTTGGTGACTTTTCAATACGTTTTCTAATCGATTGCGGCTCGCGAATAACAAGCCACTAACGTATGTTTTTACCGAAAATTTGACTTTGACATGTTGGTCTCGCGATATATAAAAAATATATCCAAGCCAAATTCGTGAGCGAAACGTTAGACTTCCATTTTTACGCCGGTCTATGGGCACATAATTAGAATCTGGAGTTCGGGTAACCCAGTGGGGCAAATTCAAACGACAATAACTCTCTTGATTTCCGTCGAAAAAATACAAAATTCTTGTTCAAATTCAAGCTCTGGATGTGTACTCTCTAAAACATCCTGGCCGCGTACAAAAATTCCTTACCCTTCAAAAGTTATTGTCGGAACGATTACCGAAGGTCACTTTTCTACCAATTCTCCAAGCGATTAAGGCCCGTCAATAACCAGCCGCTAACCTATCTTTTACCCAAAGTTTCATTTCGAGATGTTTGATCTCGCGTTATAGGAAAATATTTCCAAGCCAAATTCTTGAACAAAACGTTAGATTTCCATTTTGATGGAAATTTAGACCCCCTAAACTACAATTAGATTGCGTAGCCTAGATTAATCGGCCAAGTCGTTACTTAGTCAAATTAAACAATTCTAGGTTAAAACAATCAAATAATCATATCATGCATATAAAACATATAAAGCAGCGGAAATAATAAAGAACACAATGATATGATCACCCAGGAAACCACACGGAAAGACCTGGGGGGGATTTGACCCACTGATCCTCAAGGCAAACCGGAATCCACTAAGAAAGAATTGAAGTTCTTACAAAAGGACTTACAAGCTCCCCGCTTGACTTCCTAATGCTACCCACCAGTAAAACTTCCTGACACGACCACGCGCAGGCTTCGAATCCACGGACTACTTCTTTCTTTGAATTCCTCTATCAGCTACAAGCACCCACGCTTGATATTCTTTAAACTCCAATGGTAGCAACCTTGTTGATCATCAAGATGTAGATAATATATCTTCCTTGAAAACCCTAAGTTTATGTGAAGGAAAGCTCCTCAAAGATCTCACAAGAGATTCACATAAACAGCAAATATGAGCAACAAAGACTCAGAGAGGTTTGGGAACAAAACCCTAATAAAATAAAAGGAGGCACAAGAGGCACTCTAATCTCTCTCTCTCTACAGTCCCAAAAACGTGGCTTAGGGTTTCCTTTATATAGTGGGAGAAGTAGATCTGAAACCCTAATCCTTAATGGGCTTAAGCTGCTGTTTGGGCCAACTTAAAATTTTGCAGATACGATTTTCGATCGATCGAGCCTGTTCTTCGATCGATCGAACCAGGCAGAATATGAAGTCTTCTTCCTACAGCTTGTATGTTCTTGAATCTTGACTTGACTCACCTTGAGCATCGTCTAATAAAACCTATAGACTCTAAGATCTATATCTAGACAAGTTTGTGTTCACGATTTGCCAATTTTTCTAAACATTTAGAACCTAACACATTTTTACGGCCCTCCATCGGCACATAATTGGAATCCGTAGTTCGGGTAACTCGGTGGGGCAAAATCAAACCATAGTAACTCGCTTGATTTCCATCGAAAAAGTACAAAAATTGTGTTCAAATTCAAGCTATGAATGTGTTCTATCTAAAACATCCTGGCTGCGTCTAAAAATTCCATACCGTTCAAAAGCTATTGTCGAAGCGGTTACCGTAGGTCACTTTTCAATACATTTTCTAAGCGATTACGGCTCGCGAATAACTAGCCAGTAACGTATGTTTTTACCGAAAATTTAACTTTCACAAGGTTGGTCTCGCGATATAATAAAAATATTTCCAAGCCAAATTCGTGAGCAAAACGTTAGACTTCCATTTTTACGCCGGTATATGGGCACATAATTAGAATCTGGAGTTCGGTTAACCCAGTGGGGCAAATTCAAACGACAATAACTCTATTGATTTCCGTCGAAAAATTACAAAATTCTTGTTCAAATTCAAGCTCTGGATGTGTACTTTCTAAAACATACTGGCCGCATACAAAAATTCCTTACCCTTCAAAAGTTATTGTCGGAACGATTACCGAAGGTCACTTTTCTACCTAGTCTCCAAGCGATTAAGGCTCGTCAATAACTAGCCGCTAACCTATCTTTTACCCAAAGTTTCATTTCGAGATGTTTGATCTCGCGTTATAGGAAAAATATTTCCAAAGCAAATTCTTGAACAAAACGTTAGATTTCCATTTTTACGGCCCTCCATCAGCACATAATTGGAATCCCTAGTTCGGGTAACTCGGTGGGGGAAATTCAAACCACAGTAACTCGCTTGATTTCCATCGAGAAAGTACAACATTTGTGTTCAAATTCATGCTATGAATGTGTTCTATCTAAAACATCCTAGCTGCATCTAAAAATTCCATACCGTTCAAAAGCTATTGTCGAAGCGGTTACTGTAGGTCACTTTTCAATACGTTTTCTAAGCGATTACGGCTCGCGAATAACAAGCCACTAACGTATGTTTTTACCGAAAATTTGACTTTGACATGGTTGGTCTCGCGATATAATAAAAATAGTTCCAAGCCAAATTCGTGAGCAAAACGTTAGACTTCCATTTTTACGCCGGTCTATGGGCACATAATTAGAATCTCCAGTTCGGGTAACCCAGTAGGGCAAATTCAAACGACAATAACCCTCTTGATTTCCGTCGAAAAAATACAAAATTCATGTTCAAATTCAAGCTCTGAACGTGTACTTTCTAAACCATTCTGGCCGCGTACAAAAATTCCTTACCCTTCAAAAGTTATTGTCGGAACGATTACCAAAGGTCACTTTTCTACCAATTCTCCAAGCGATTAAGGCTTGTCAATAACTAGCCGCTAACCTATCTTTTACCCAAAGTTTCATTTCGAGATGATTGATCTCGCGTTATAGGAAAAATATTTCCAAGCGAGATTCTTGAACAACGTTAGATTCCCATTTTTACGGCCCTCCATCGGCACATAATTGGAATCTGTAGTTCGGGTGACTCGGTGGGGCAAATTCAAACCACAGTAACTCGCTTGATTTCCATCGAAAAAGTAAAAATTTGTGTTCAAATTCATGCTATGAATGTGTTCTATCTAAAACATTCTGGCTGGGTCTAAAAATTCCATACCGTTCAAAAGCTATTGTCGAAGCGGTTACAGTTGGTCACTTTTCAATACGTTTTCTAAGCGATTACGGCTCGCGAATAACAAGCCACTAACGTATGTTTTTACCGAAAATTTGACTTTGACATGTTGGTCTCGCGATATAATAAAAATATTTCCAAGCCAAATTCGTGAGCAAAACGTTAGACTTCCATTTTTACGCCGGTCTATGGGCACAAAATTAGAATCTGCAGTTCGGGTAACCCAGTGGGGCAAATTCAAACGACAATAACTCTCTTGATTTCCGTTGAAAAAATACAAAATTCGTGTTCAAATTCAAGCTCTGAATGTGTACTTTCTAAAACATACTGGCCGCGTACAAAAATTCCTTGCCCTTCAAAAGTTATTGTCGGAACGATTACCAAAGGTCACTTTTCTACCAATTCTCCAAGCGATTAAGGCTCGTCAACAACTAGCCGTTAACCTATCTTTTACCCAAACTTTCATTTCGAGATGATTGATCTCGCGTTATAGGAAAAATATTTCCTAGCCAAATTCTTGAACAAAATGTTAGATTTCCATTTTTACGGCCCTCCATCGGCACATAATTGGAATCCGTAGTTCGTGTAACTCGGTGAGGCAAATTCAAACCACAGTAACTCGCTTGATTTCCAAGGAAAAAGTACAAAATTTGTGTTCAAATTCAAGCTTTGGATGTGTTCTTTCTAAAACATCCTGGCTGCGTCTAAAAATTCCATACCGTTCAAAAGCTATTGTCGAAGCGGTTACCGTTGGTCACTTTTCAATACATTTTCTAAGCGATTACGGCTCGCGAATAACAAGCCACTAACGTATGTTTTTACCGAAAATTTGACTTTGACGTGGTTGGTCTCGCGATATAATAAAAATAGTTCCAAGCCTAATTCGTGAGCAAAACGTTAGACTTCCATTTTTACGCCGGTCTATGTGCACATAGTTAGAATCTGCAGTTCGGGTAACCCAGTGGGGCAAATTCAAACGACAATAACTCTCTTGATTTCCGTCGAAAAAATACAAAATTCATGTTCAAATTCAAGCTCTGAATGTGTACTTTCTAAAACATCCTGGCCGCGTACAAAAATTCCTTACCCTTCAAATGTTATTGTCGGAACGATTACCAAAGGTCACTTTTCTACCAATTCTCCAAGCGATTAAGGCTTGTCAGCAACTAGCCGCTAACCTATCTTTTACCCAAAGTTTCATTTCGAGATGATTGATCTCACGTTATAGGAAAAATATTTCCAAGCGAAATTCTTGAACAAAACGTTAGATTCCCATTTTTACGGCCCTCCATCGGCACATAATTGGAATCTGTAGTTCGGGTGACTCAGTGGGGCAAATTCAAACCACAGTAACTCGCTTTATTTCCATCGAAAAAGTAAAAATTTGTGTTCAAATTCATGCTATGAATGTGTTCTATCTAAAACATCCTGGCTGCGTCTAAAAATTCCATACCGTTCAAAAGCTATTGTCGAAGCGGTTACCGTTGGTGACTTTTCAATACGTTTTCTAATCGATTGCGGCTCGCGAATAACAAGCCACTAACGTATGTTTTTACCGAAAATTTGACTTTGACATGTTGGTCTCGCGATATAATAAAAATATATCCAAGCCAAATTCGTGAGCGAAACGTTAGACTTCCATTTTTACGCCGGTCTATGGGCACATAATTAGAATCTGGAGTTCGGGTAACCTAGTGGGGCAAATTCAAATGACAATAACTCTCTTGATTTCCGTCGAAAAAATACAAAATTCTTGTTCAAATTCAAGCTCTGGATGTGTACTTTCAAAAACATTCTGGCCGCATACAAAAATTCCTTACCCTTCAAAAGTTATTGTCGGAACGATTACCAAAGGTCACTTTTCTACCTAGTCTCCAAGCGATTAAGGCTCGTCAACAACTAGCCGCTAACCTATCTTTTACCCAAAGTTTCATTTCGAGATGTTTGATCTCGCGTTATAAGAAAAATATTTCCAAGCGAAATTCTTGAACAAAACGTTAGATTCCCATTTTTACGGCCATCCATCAGCACATAATTGGAATCTGTAGTTCGGGGACTCGGTGGGGCAAATTCAAACCACAGTAACTCGCTTGATTTCCATCGAAAAAGTACAAAATTTGTGTTCAAATTCATGCTATGAATGTGTTCTATCTAAAACATCCGGGCTGCGTCTAAAAATTCCATACCGTTCAAAAGCTATTGTCGAAGCGGTTACCGTTGGTCACTTTTCAATACGTTTTCTAAGCGATTACGGCTCGCGAATAACAAGCCACTAACGTATGTTTTTACCGAAAATTTGACTTTGACATGTTGGTCTCGCGATATAATAAAAATATTTCCAAGCCAAATTCGTGAGCAAAACGTTAGACTTCCATTTTTACGCCGGTCTACGGGCACATAATTAGAATCTGCAGTTCGGGTAACCCAGTGGGGCAAATTCAAACGACAATAACTCTCTTGATTTCTGTCGAAAAAATACAAAATTCATGTTCAAATTCAACCTCTGAATGTGTACTTTCTAAAACATCCTGGCCGCGTACAAAAATTCCTTACCCTTCAAAAGTTATTGTCGGAACGATTACCAAAGGTCACTTTTCTAGCAATTCTCCAAGCGATTAAGGCTTGTCAACAACTAGCCGCCAACCTATCTTTCACCCAAAGTTTCATTTCGAGATGATTGATCTCGCGTTATAGGAAAAATATTTCCAAGCGAAATTCTTGAACAAAACGTTAGATTCCCATTTTTACAGCCCTCCATCGGCACATAATTGGAATCTGTAGTTCGGGTGACTCGGTGGGGCAAATTCAAACCACAGTAACTCGCTTGATTTCCATCGAAAAAATAAAAATTTGTGTTCAAATTCATGCTATGAATGTGTTCTATCTAAAACATCCTGGCTGCGTCTAAAAATTCCATACCGTTCAAAAGCTATTGTCGAAGCGGTTACCGTTGGTCACTTTTCAATACGTTTTCTAAGCGATTGCGGCTCGCGAATAACAAGCCACTAACGTATGTTTTTACCGAAGTTTTGACTTTGACATGTTGGTCTCGCGATATAATAAAAATATTTCCAAGCCAAATTCGTGAGCAAAACGTTAGACTTCCATTTTTACGCCGGTCTATGGGCACATAATTAGAATCTGGAGTTCGGGTAACCCAGTGGGGCAAATTCAAACGACAATAACTCTCTTGATTTCTGTCGAAAAAATACAAAATTCTTGTTCAAATTCAAGCTCTGGATGTGTACTTTCTAAAACATTCTGGCCGTATACAAAAATTCCTTACCCTTCAGAAGTTATTGTCGGAATGATTACCGAAGGTCACTTTTCTACCTAGTCTCCAAGCGATTAAAGCTCGTCAATAACTAGCCGCTAACCTATCTTTTACCCAAAGTTTCATTTCGAGATGTTTGATCTCGCGTTATAGGAAAAATATTTCCAAGCGAAATTCTTGAACAAAACGTTAGATTCCCATTTTTACGGCCCTCCATCGGCACATAATTGGAATCTGTTGTTCGGGTGACTCGGTGGGGAAAATTCAAACCACAGTAACTCGCTTGATTTCCATCGAAAAAGTAAAAATTTGTGTTCAAATTCATGCTATGAATGTGTTCTATCTAAAACATCCTGGCTGCGTCTAAAAATTCCGTACCGTTCAAAAGCTATTGTCGAAGCGGTTACCGTTGGTCACTTTTCAATACGTTTTCTAAGCGATTACGGCTCGCGAATAACAAGCCACTAACGTATGTTTTTACCGAAAATTTGACTTTGACATGTTGGTCTCGCGATATAATAAAAATATTTCCAAGCCAAATTCGTGAGCAAAACGTTAGACTTCCATTTTTACGCCGGTCTATGGGCACATAATTAGAATCTGCAGTTCGGGTAACCCAGTGGGGCAAATTCAAACGACAATAACTCTCTTGATTTCCTTCGAAAAAATACAAAATTCATGTTCAAATTCAAGCTCTGAATGTGTACTTTCTAAAACATACTGGCCGCGTACAAAAATTCCTTGCCCTTCAAAAGTTATTGTCAGAATGATTACCAAAGGTCACTTTTCTACCAATTCTCCAAGCGATTAAGGCTCGTCAACAACTAGCCGTTAACCTATCTTTTACCCAAACTTTCATTTCGAGATGATTGATCTCGCGTTATAGGAAAAATATTTCCTAGCCAAATTCTTGAACAAAATGTTAGATTTCCATTTTTACGGCCCTCCATCGGCACATAATTGGAATCCGTAGTTCGTGTAACTCGGTGAGGCAAATTCAAAACACAGTAACTCGCTTGATTTCCAAGGAAAAATTACAAAATTTGTGTTCAAATTCAAGCTTTGGATGTGTTCTTTCTAAGACATCCTGGCTGCGTCTAAAAATTCCATACCGTTCAAAAGCTATTGTCGAAGCGGTTACCGTTGGTCACTTTTCAATACATTTTCTAAGCGATTACGGCTCGCGAATAACAAGCCACTAACGTATGTTTTTACCGAAAATTTGACTTTGACATGGTTGGTATCGCGATATAATAAAAATAGTTCCAAGCCTAATTCGTGAGCAAAACGTTAGACTTCCATTTTTACGCCGGTCTATGTGCACATAGTTAGAATCTGCAGTTCGGGTAACCTAGTGGGGCAAATTCAAACGACAATAACTCTCTTGATTTCCGTCGAAAAAATACAAAATTCATGTTCAAATTCAAGCTCTGAATGTGTACTTTCTAAAACATCCTGGCCGCGTACAAAAATTCCTTACCCTTCAAAAGTTATTGTCGGAACGATTACCAAAGGTCACTTTTCTACCAATTCTCCAAGCGATTGAGGCTCGTCAACAACTAGCCGTTAACCTATCTTTTACCCAATCTTTCATTTCGAGATGATTGATCTCGCGTTATAGGAAAAATATTTTCTAGCCAAATTCTTGAACAAAATGTTAGATTTCCATTTTTACGGCCCTCCATCGGCACATAATTGGAATCCGTAGTTCGTGTAACTCGGTGAGGCAAATTCAAACCACAGTAACTCGCTTGATTTCCAAGGAAAAAGTACAAAATTTGTGTTCAAATTCAAGCTTTGGATGTGTACTTTCTAAAACATCCTGGCTGCGTCTAAAAATTCCACACCGTTCAAAAGCTATTGTCGAAGCTGTTACAGTTGGTCACTTTTCAATACATTTTCTAAGGGATTACGGCTCGCGAATAACAAGCCACTAACGTATGTTTTTACCGAAAATTTGACTTTGACATGGTTGGTCTCGCGATATAATAAAAATAGTTCCAAGCCTAATTCGTGAGCAAAACGTTAGACTTCCATTTTTACGCCGGTCTATGTGCACAAAGTTAGAATCTGCAGTTCGGGTAACCCAGTGGGGCAAATTCAAACGACAATAACTCTCTTGATTTCCGTCGAAAAAATACAAAATTCATGTTCAAATTCAAGCTCTGAATGTGTACTTTCTAAAACATCCTGGCCGCGTACAAAAATTCCTTACCCTTCAAAAGTTATTGTCGGAACGATTACCAAAGGTCTCTTTTCTACCAATTCTCCAAGCGATTAAGGCTTGTCAACAACTAGCCGCTAACCTATCTTTTACCCAAAGTTTCATTTCGAGATGATTGATCTCGCGTTATAGGAAAAATATTTCCAAGCGAAATTCTTGAACAAAATGTTAGATTCCCATTTTTACGGCCCTCCATCGGCACATAATTGGAATCTATATTTCGGTTGACTCGGTGGGGCAAATTCAAACCACAGTAACTCGCTTGATTTCCATCGAAAAAGTAAAAATTTGTGTTCAAATTCATGCTATGAATGTGTTCTATCTAAAACATCCTGGCTGCGTCTAAAAATTCCATACCGTTCAAAAGCTATTGTCGAAGCGGTTACCGTTGGTGACTTTTCAATACGTTTTCTAATCGATTGCGGCTCGCGAATAACAAGCCACTAACGTATGTTTTTACCGAAAATTTGACTTTGACATGTTGGTCTCGCGATATAAAAAAAATATATCCAAGCCAAATTCGTGAGCGAAACGTTAGACTTCCATTTTTACGCCGGTCTATGGGCACATAATTAGAATCTGGAGTTCGGGTAACCTAGTGGGGCAAATTCAAACGACAATAACTCTCTTGATTTCCGTCGAAAAAATACAAAATTCTTGTTCAAATTCAAGCTCTGGATGTGTACTTTCAAAAACATTCTGGCCGCATACGAAAATTCCTTGCCCTTCAAAAGTTATTGTCGGAATGATTACCGAAGGTCACTTTTCTACCTAGTCCCCAAGCGATTAAGGCTCGTCAACAACTAGCCGCTAACCTATCTTTTACCCAAAGTTTCATTTCGAGATGTTTGATCTCGCGTTATAGGAAAAATATTTCCAAGCGAAATTCTTGAACAAAACGTTAGATTCCCATTTTTACGGCCATCCATCGGCACATAATTGGAATCTGTAGTTCGTGAACTCGGTGGGGCAAATTCAAACCACAGTAACTCGCTTGATTTCCATCGAAAAAGTACAAAATTGTGTTCAAATTCATGCTATGAATGTGTTCTATCTAAACCATCCGAGCTGCGTCTAAAAATTCCATACCGTTCAAAAGCTATTGTCGAAGCGGTTACCGTTGGTCACTTTTCAATACGTTTTCTAAGCGATTACGGCTCGCGAATAACAAGCCACTAACGTATGTTTTTACCGAAAATTTGACTTTGACATGTTGGTCTCGCGATATAATAAAAATATTACCAAGCCAAATTCGTGAGCAAAACGTTAGACTTCCATTTTTACGCCGGTCTACGGGCACATAATTAGAATCTGCAGTTCGGGTAACCCAGTGGGGCAAATTCAAACGACAATAACTCTCTTGATTTCCGTCGAACAAATACAAAATTCATGTTCAAATTCAAGCTCTGAATGTGTACTTTCTAAAACATCCTGGCCGCGTACAAAAATTCCTTACCCTTCAAAAGTTATTGTCGGAACGATTACCAAAGGTCACTTTTCTAGCAATTCTCCAAGCGATTAAGGCTTGTCAACAACTAGCCGCTAACCTATCTTTTACCCACAGTTTCATTTCGAGATGATTGATCTCGCGTTTTAGGAAAAATATTTCCAAGCGAAATTCTTGAACAAAACGTTAGATTCCCATTTTTACGGCCCTCCATCGGCACATAATTGGAATCTGTAGTTCGGGTGACTCGGTGGGGCAAATTCAAACCACAGTAACTCGCTTGATTTCCATCGAAAAAGTAAAAATTTGTGTTCAAATTCATGCTATGAATGTGTTCTATCTAAAACATCCTGGCTGCGTCTAAAAATTCCATACCGTTCAAAAGCTATTGTCGAAGCGGTTACCGTTGGTCACTTTTCAATACGTTTTCTAAGCGATTGCGGCTCGTGAATAACAAGCCACTAACGTATGTTTTTACCGAAATTTTGACTTTGACATGTTGGTCTCGCGATATAATAAAAATATTTCTAAGCCAAATTCGTGAGCAAAACGTTAAACTTCCATTTTTACGCCGGTCTATGGGCACATAATTAGAATCTGGAGTTCTGGTAACCCTGTGGGGCAAATTCAAACGACAATAACTCTCTTGATTTCTGTCGAAAAAATACAAAATTCATGTTCAAATTCAAGCTCTGGATGTGTACTTTCTAAAACATTCTGGCCGTATAAAAAAATTCCTTACCTTCAAAAGTTATTGTCGGATTGATTACCGAAGGTCACTTTTCTACCTAGTCTCCAAGCGATTAAAGCTCGTCAATAACTAGCCGCTAACCTATCTTTTACCCAAAGTTTCATTTCGAGATGTTTGATCTCGCGTTATAGGAAAAATATTTCCAAGCGAAATTCTTGAACAAAACGTTAGATTCCCATTTTTACGGCCCTCCATCGGCACATAATTGGAATCTGTATTTCGGGTGACTCGGTGGGGCAATTTCAAACCACAGTAACTCGCTTGATTTCCATCGAAAAAGTAAAAATTTGTGTTCAAATTCATGCTACGAATGTGTTCTATCTAAAACATCCTGGCTGCGTCTAAAAATTCCATACCGTTCAAAAGCTATTGTCGAAGCGGTTACCGTTGGTCACTTTTCAATACGTTTTCTAAGCGATTACGGCTCGCGAATAACAAGCCACTAACGTATGTTTTTACCGAAAATTTTACTTTGACATGTTGGTCTCGCAATATAATAAAAATATTTCCAAGCCAAATTCGTGAGCAAAACGTTAGACTTCCATTTTTATGCCGGTCTATGGACACATAGTTAGAATCTGCAGTTCGGGTAACCCAGTGGGGCAAATTCAAACGACAATAACCCTCTTGATTTCCGTCGAAAAAATACAGAATTCATGTTCAAATTCAAGCTCTGAATGTGTACTTTCTAAAACATTCTGGCCGCGTACAAAAATTCCTTACCCTTCAAAAGTTATTGTCGAAACGATTACCAAAGGTCACTTTTCTACCAATTCTCCAAGCGATTAAGGCTCGTCAACAACTAGCCGTTAACCTATCTTTTACCCAAACTTTCATTTCGAGATGATTGATCTCGCGTTATAGGAAAAATATTTTCTAGCCAAACTCTTGAACAAAATGTTAGATTTCCATTTTTACGGCCCTCCATCGGCACATAATTGGAATCCGTAGTTCGTGTAACTCGGTGAGGCAAATTCAAACCACATTAACTCGCTTGATTTCCAAGGAAAAAGTACAAAATTTGTGTTCAAATTCAAGCTTTGGATGTGTACTTTCTAAAACATCCTGGCTGCGTCTAAAAATTCCACACCGTTCAAAAGCTATTGTCGAAGCTGTTACCGTTGGTCACTTTTCAATACATTTTCTAAGCGATTACGGCTCGCGAATAACAAGCCACTAACGTTTTTTTTTACCGAAAATTTGACTTTGACATGGTTGGTCTCGCGATATAATAAAAATAGTTCCAAGCCTAATTCGTGAGCAAAACGTTAGACTTCCATTTTTACGCCGGTCTATGTGCACATAGTTAGAATTTGCTGTTCGGGTAACCCAGTGGGGCAAATTCAAACGACAATAACTCTCTTGATTTCCGTCGAAAAAATACAAAATTCATGTTCAAATTCAAGCTCTGAATGTGTACTTTCTAAAACATCCTGGCCGTGTACAAAAATTCCTTACCCTTCAAAAGTTATTGTCGGAACGATTACCAAAGGTCACTTTTCTACCAATTCTCCAAGCGATTAAGGCTTGTCAACAACTAGCCGCTAACCTATCTTTTACCCAAAGTTTCATTTCGAGATGATTGATCTCGCGTTATAGGAAAAATATTTCCATGCGAAATTCTTGAACAAAACGTTAGATTCCCATTTTTACGGCCCTCCATCGGCACATAATGGGAATCTGTAGTCCGGGTGACTCGGTGGGGCAAATTCAAACCACAGTAACTCGCTTGATTTCCATCGAAAAAGTAAAAATTTGTGTTCAAATTCATGCTATGAATGTGTTCTATCTAAAACATCCTGGCTGCGTCTAAAAATTCCATACAATTCAAAAGCTATTGTCGAAGCGGTTACCGTTGGTGACTTTTCAATACGTTTTCTAATCGATTGCGGCTCGCGAATAACAAGCCACTAACGAATGTTTTTACCAAAAATTTTACTTTGACATGTTGGTCTCGCGATATAAAAAAAATATATCTAAGCCAAATTCGTGAGAGAAACGTTAGACTTCCATTTTTACGCCGGTCTATGGGCACATAATTAGAGTCTGGAGTTCGGGTAAACCAGTGGGGCAAATTCAAACGACAATAACTCTCTTGATTTTCGTCGAAAAAATACAAAATTCTTGTTCAAATTCAAGCTCTGGATGTGTACTTTCAAAAACATTCTGGCCGCATACAAAAATTCCTTACCCTTCAAAAGTTATTGTCGGAACGATTACCGAATGTCACTTTTCTACCTAGTCTCCAAGCGATTAAGGCTCGTCAACAACTAGCCGCTAACCTATCTTTTACCCAAAGTTTCATTTCGAGATGTTTGATCTCGCGTTATAGGAAAAATATTTCAAAGCGAAATTCTTGAACAAAACGTTAGATTCCCATTTTTACGGCCATCCATCAGCACATAATTGGAATCTGTAGTTCGGGGACTCGGTGGGGCAAATTCAAACCACAGTAACTCGCTTGATTTCCATCGAAAAAGTGCAAAATTTGTGTTCAAATTCATGCTATGAATGTGTTCTATCTAAAACATCCGGGCTGCGTCTAAAAATTCCATACCGTTCAAAAGCTATTGTCGAAGCGGTTACCGTTGGTCACTTTTCAATACGTTTTCTAAGCGATTACGGCTCGCGAATAACAAGCCACTAACGTATGTTTTTACCGAAAATTTGACTTTGACATGTTGGTCTCGCGATATAATAAAAATATTTCCAAGCCAAATTCGTGAGCAAAACGTTAGACTTCCATTTTTACGCCGGTCTATGGGCACATAATTGGAATCTGCAGTTCGGGTAACCCAGTGGGGCAAATTCAAACGACAATAACTCTCTTGATTTCCGTCGAAAAAATACAAAATTCATGTTCAAATTCAAGCTCTGAATGTGTACTTTCTAAAACATCTTGGCCGCATACAAAAATTCCTTACCCTTCAAAAGTTATTGTCGGAACGATTACCAAAGGTCACTTTTCTAGCAATTCTCCAAGCGATTAAGGCTTGTCAACTACTAGCCGCTAACCTATCTTTTACCCAAAGTTTCATTTCGAGATGATTGATCTCGCGTTATTGGAAAAATATTTCCAAGCGAAATTCTTGAACAAAACGTTAGATTCCCATTTTTACGGCCCTCCATCGGCACATAATTGGAATCTGTAGTTCGGGTGACTCGGTAGGGCAAATTCAAACCACAGTAACTCGCTTGATTTCCACCGAAAAAGTACAAAATTTGTGTTCAAATTCATGCTATGAATGTGTTCTATCTAAAACATCCTGGCTGCGTCTAAAAATTCCATACCGTTTAAAAGCTATTGTCGAAGCGGTTACCGTTGGTCACTTTTCAATACGTTTTCTAAGCGATTACGGCTTGCGAATAACTAGCCACTAACGTATGTTTTTACCGAAAATTTAACTTTCACAAGGTTGGTCTCGCGATATAATAAAAATATTTCCAAGCCAAATTCGTGAGAAAAACGTTAGACCTCCATTTTTACGCCGGTCTATGGGCACATAATTAGAATCTGGAGTTCGGGTAACCCAGTGGGGCAAATTCAAACGACAACAACTCTCTTGATTTCCTTCGAAAAATTACAAAATTCTTGTTCAAATTCAAGCTCTGGATGTGTACTTTCTAAAACATACTGGCCGCATACAAAAATTCCTTACCCTTCAAAAGTATTTGTCGGAATGATTAACGAAGGTCACTTTTCTACCTAGTCTCCAAGCGATTAATGGTAGATTGTGGTTGATCGTTTGTGATTTCTTACATGTTCCTGGAATTTCTAGCATTAATTAATAATATAATAGCACTTTCCAAACTTTGAAATGTAAATTATCCATATCGTTGACTCTAATATCGCTATCACTAGTGTGTGTGTGTGTTTTTTTTTTTTTTTTTTTTTTTTTTTTTTTTTTTTTTTGGGTGAGAAGAAATCACTATCACTAGCTAGTTGGAGAATGAAACTTTTCCCTTATTTAACAAAAAAGTTTCATTGACACTTTCCAAACTTTAATAGGTAACATATACGTGTATGTTGGTTTTTAGACCCCTTAAAACAACAATTGGATTAACCTAGTTAATTAGCCAAGTGATTAACTTAGTCAAATTATACAAATCTAGGTTATCACAATCAAACAAACATATCATGTATAAAGCAGTGGAACGATAAATAACACAAAGATATGATGACCCAGGAAACCACACGGTAAAAACCTAGGGAGGATTTGACCTAGCTATCCTTAAGGTAAACCTGAATCCACTATGAAAGAATCGAAGTTCATACAAAAGGACTTTCAAGCTCCCCGCTTGACTTCCTAATGCTACCTACCAGTAGAACTTACTGACATGACCACATGCAAATTCCGAATTCACAGACTCCTTCTTTCTTGGATTCTCCAATAAGATACAAGCTCCCCGCTTGTGTTTCTTTAAGCTCCAATGGTAGCAACTGAGTTGATCATCAAGATGTTGAAGTAATCTCTACCTTGAAAACCCTAATTTTATGTGAAGGAAAAATCCATAAGGATCTCACAAGAGATTCACACAAATCGCAAATATGAGCAACAAGAGCTACTCTAAAACATGGCTAGGGTTTCCTTTATATAGTGGGAGAAGTAGATCTGAAACCCTAATCCTTAATGGGCTTAGGCTGAGTTGGAAATTTTGCAGAAAAAAAACGTACTGCCCGATATTCGGTCAATCGAATCTAAGCTTCGATCGATCGAGCCAGACAGAAAGTCACTAATACTTCTGCAGCCACTCGATTCCAACTTTACATAAACAACATACTTTGAGCAAGTCTAAAACAAGACTAAACAAATTATTTTGATCATGGTTTGCCAACATTACACATTAGAGTTCTAAATACATTAATTCCTAAGTCTTTAGAACCTAACAGTGTACATCATTGACACTAAGATCACTATTACTGTTTGGTGAATGAAGCCATAGTGTTTAATCAAACTCTTCACTCCCAGAGCTACGAATTACGTGAAAAATTATCACTAGTTAAGTACAAATGTAAAATAGGCTTGATAACAGCTGCTTGTGTTTTTGGATAAAATAATAAGATAAGGTACGTCACCAAGACAAACTATTTTGCATCTAAAAAATGAAGACATTAAAAGTGACATATCTTTTGACAAATTACCGATTGTAGAGTAAAACAATGAATCAAATTCAAGACTCTCTTGTTTTAGTACCATGTTAATTTACCCATCATCTAAAAAGTTTAATCTATTAGGGATAATTCTAACTTCTTTACATTCAAATTCCTATACTAACTTAGTATAGTACGAAATTCAGGTAAACCATCTCTAGCTATATCATTCAAACGACATCAGAAAGGAGAAACTATGATTCTCAACTCAAAGATAGAAGAGAAAAGTGGAGGAGCTGTCACTGATATATGTTTGTTCATTTTTCTTTTAGTCCAAGAAAAGTTGAAAAAATCTCTTCCAAATTTCATATCGACCACAATTTTATTGCCATAAGTTTTGCTCACGTGCTTCTAGAAAATTAGAAAATACAATAGTTGATTGTGTCATTATAAAGCTTTAAAGTTGTGGTTAGTTAATGCAAGATACCTACTTAAAGGTTGAAAAAAAAATCAACTTTCTTTAAAAATTTCAAAATAACACCAAAGATAATCTATTAAAAAAAAATGAAGGAATGCATATATTCTCAAATAGACTGACCAAACGCAACCAAAGGTAATCTATTAAAACGGTTTGCCTTGGTTATATACCATATCTTATCATCTCCCACATCAAGTGGTCATATAAAAAGTAATAACTTTTGTCATAACTATCTTACATGATAGATTGTGATTAATCGTCTGTGATTTTTTGTGTTCCTAGAATTTATGGCATTAATTAATAACATAATAGCACTTTCCAAACATTAAAATGTAACTTATCGATATCATTGACTCTAAGAATGCTATCACTAGTTTTTTTTTTTTTTTTTTTTTTTTTTTTTTTTTTTTTTTTTTGTGAGATGAAATCGCTATCACTTGCTAGTTGGAGAATGAAACTTTTCCCTTAATTAAAGGAAAAGTTTCATTGACACTTTCCCAACTTTGATGGGTAACTTATAAGTATATATCATTGATACTAAAATCACTATCACTGTTTGGTGAATGAAGCCATAGTGTTTAATCAAACTCTTCACTCCCAAAGATATGAATTACATGAGAAATTATCATTAATTAAGTACATATGTGAAATAAGCTTGATAACAGCTGCTTGCATTTTTGGATAAAATAATAAGATAAGGTACGTAACCAAGACAAATTGTTTTGCATCTTAAAAATGAAGACTTTAAAAGTGACATCTCTTTTGACAAATTACAGATTGCAGAGTAAAACTATGATTTGAACTCAAGACTCTCTTGTTTTAGTACCATTTTAATTTATCCATCATCTGAAAAGTTTAAGCTATTAGTGATAATTGTAACATCTTTACATTCAAATTCCTATACTAACGTAGTTTAGTATGAAATTCAAGTAAACCACCTCCATATATATCATTCAGACGACATCAAAAAGGAGAAAATTATTATTCTCAACTCAAAGATAGAAGTGAAAAGGGGAGGAGCTGTCACTGATATATATTTGTTCATTTTTCTTTTAGTCCAAGAAAAATTGTAAAAATCTCTTCCAAATTTTGTACCGACCACAATTTTTTTTTTTTTTTTTTTTGCCATAAGTTTTGCTCGCATGCTTCTAGAAGATCAGAAAATACAATAGTCAATTGTATCATTATAAAACTTTATAGTTGTGGTTAATTAATGCAAGATACCTACATAAAGGTTGAAAAAAAAAATTCAACCTTCACTAAAAGTTTCAAAATAACACCAAAGATGATCTATTAAAAAAAAATGAAAGAATGGATATATTCTCAAATAGACTTATCAAACGCAACCAAAGATAAGCGCGGCCTGTGTAAAGGCTATAGCTGCGTTTAGGAAAAACGTGGCTATAAACCTGTCAGACCTATAGTTCCAGTGTTTAGGCCATGTCTTGAAATGCGGCTATATATGTTTGTTCAATTTTCTTTTAGTCCAAGAAAAATTTTAAAAATATCTTCCAAATTCGTATCAACCACAATTTTATTGCCATAAGTTTTGCTCACGTGCTTCTAGAAAATCAGAAAATACAATAGTAAATTGTATCATTATAAAGCTTTATAGTTGTGGTTAATTAATGCAAGATACCTTTTAATGGTTGGAAAAAAAAATCAACCTTCATTAAAAGTTTCAAAATAACCCCAAAGATAATCTATTAAAAAAAAATGTAGGAATGCATTCTCAAATAGATTTACCAAACACAACCAAAGTGCATGCCTCAGCTATATCTATAAATACGTAAGCACATAAGCTCTTCCACTCATGCCAGTCTTTTGAAGGACAAGAAGCATACATTAAAGATTTTGCTAATTGCACCATTTCAACACTAAGTTGTTCTCTCACCACCCAAAATGTCTCACCAAATTTCCATGGCTACTGCTCAAACCCAAAATCTAGACGCTAATGCACATCGTCGCTCAACAAATTATCTTCCAAGCTTATGGGGAGACCATTTCCTCTCTTATTCCAATAAATCCGAGGTATATATGTCTTCCACCTGACATGTTAGGCTACATAATAAAATTCATATTCTAATATAAATTGTGATTCATTTCATAGCCAATATTCAAATGTCATGGCCTTGAAATACATCCTCTTTAAATGACAAAAGATGCTTATAAACAGTGGTAACATGTTAATTTTTTATTTTGATTTCCAATTTTAGGAAACCATTGATGACTCGGAGCAAGTCCAAGGGTTGAAGGAAGAAGTGCAATGGATGTTGATGGCTCCCATCGGTAATCTTTTAGAAAAGTTGGAGTTGATTGATGCAATCCAACGCTTAGGTGTGTCTTACCATTTTGAAAGTGAGATTGATGAAGTATTACAACAAATTCACAGGTATACATGTGATGTCCAAGAAAGTGATGGCGCTCTTTACACCGTTGCACTTCATTTTCGATTACTTAGACAACAAGGTTATAACATTCTAAGCGGTAAGCACTCTTTTGGTTGGCTATCTGTTTATTTAAGAAAACTTACTCTATGTTTGGATGGAGGGAGATGAAAGAAGGGAAGGTGATTGGAATTTGCTAAATTTTAATATATTCCAGCTTCCTTAATGGTTTTTTTGGATTGAGAGGGAGGGAGGGAGAGTAGATTTAGCACAAAATTAGCTTATTTTTAGCCAACTCTACTCTACTCCCCTCCACTCTCCATCCTTCTGCCCTCCATCCAAACAGGCCATAAATCCTTCCCCTCTATTCTCCTCACCTCTCCCTCCATCTCTTTTCATTCCAAACATATCCTTAAACAAGCTAAAAGTTAATTTTCATGATCAAGCATTCACTTCCATCATTACTTTCATATCATTTACTAACGCCTCATGCATGTCTTGTGCTGGGTGGTAAAGTAGATATCTTCAACAAATTCAAAGACAATATGGGAAACTTCAAGGAATCACTTATTAACGATGTGAGAGGAATGTTAAGCTTTTATGAAGCTACACATATGAGGGTGCATGGAGAAGATATACTTGATGAAGCACTTAAGTTTACTACCACTCACCTTGAATCAATGGCGATTAATTTCAGCCCTCCTCTTGCCGCACAAGTAAGCCATGCTTTAAATCGACCTATTCGAAAGTGCTTGCCCAGGTTAGAGGCTAGGCAATACTTTTCTATCTACCAAGAAAATGCTTCACATAATGAAGTTCTACTAAACTTTGCAAAATTGGATTTTAACATATTGCAAAAACAACACCAGAAGGAACTTAGCCATATCTCAAGGTAAGTTCATTAACTATATCTCACTACGTTGGTGTTGTGATTAAGCTTTCATAAGACATGATTTGACCAGCTAGTTTTTGTTGAAATTGTAATTTAGGTGTTGGAAAGGTGCAGATGTTGTGACAAACCTATCTTTTGCACGAGATAGGGTGGTGGAGTTATACTTCTGGATTTTGGGAATGTACTTTGAACCCCAATACTTTTTGCTCGGAGGATACTAACCAAAACAATTTGCATGATATCAATCATAGATGACATATATGATGTATATGGCACACATGAAGAACTCGAGCTCTTCACAGACGCAATTAAAAGGTTTAATACAAGCATATAGGATCCTCTTCATGTGTGCCATATACATCATATATGTCATCTATGATTGACATCACTCAAATTTAAATCATGAAGTACTCTATACACTATCAAATCTAAAAAATAAAATCGTAACCAAGAAATGGATTTTCTCAATTTCAAGTAAAATGGAGAATATTATTTTTCAATGTCATATCTTTACCAGTAAGGATGTATCTTTACTTGTAAAAATATTAATTAAGCCCATATTAGCCAATAGATAAAAATTAATTTTTTTAAAAATTAAAATGCTAAAACTATTACAACTTTTATATAAAAAAAAAAAAAAAAAATTATATTTTTTTATTGTATGACTGACTGTTGGTTTTATTCATGTCAGAGTTTTAGAGTATAAAACTCAGTGTTCCACACAAAGAAGCTAGGCACTTATTCTCTCTTTCTCTCTTAACAAAACAAAATTGAAATCTGCAAATTTATAAATAAAAAATCTCAAACCTCTTTTTTTTGGGTACATATTGCTGGAAATTTTTCCACTCTCTTCATTTAAAGCATAAAAAGTAATTTAAGCTTCTTTGTAACTACGTTGGACCTTCTTTTTTGTTCCTTTTAGATTTGGCTCAGCTTCAAATTTCTATTAAAACTCTCTCTCTCTCTCTCTCTCTCTCTCTCTCTCTCTCTCTCTCTCTCTCTCCCTCCTTGTTTTTATAGGAGAACTTTTACTTTGTGTTTGTTTTACCCTTGGTACTGGTAGGAGACAAAGAAAGAGACCAATGTTTTATCTTGATAAAATGGATTTATTCAATCACTCTTGTTTAGCTTAGCTTTAAGCTTTTACACCGTCCATATTTATTATATTGTTCAACATTCACTGTTTTTGACATAGCCCATTCAGCCATTCATAGTTTTGGGGGTGATGTAGCATGAGTTTTATGGTGGGGGAAAAATAAATAAATATATATATATATATATATAATATAGTAGTTGTTAACAGATTTAAAAATAAATTCTGTGAAAAAATCAATTAAATATATATTTAATTACTAGTTAATAAATATAGCATTTTAAGAAAGATTAAGTGATTTAACTATATTATCAATTTAAAAATAGATGTTAGAAAACTTGAATAAAAAAAAATTATTAAATTTAGTTAATTGATATATATTAAAAAATTATTTAAAAAATTAGAATAATTTTATATTAAAAAATTATTACTTAATTGATATATATATATATATATATATATATATAGTTATTAACTTAAGCTCCAAAATACATGAAGTCGACCCTGCCCTATTTTTAAAATTTGGGGTTAAAGTCAACATTGCAAACATGATTCAAACGTTTAAATTTCAGGTGGGATATAAGTTGCATAGACCAGCTCCCAAAATACATGAAGTTGTGTTATAAAGTACTCTTGGATATTTTTGAAGAAATTGAAGAAGAGATGTGCAAGGATGGAAGATTATATCGTGTGTATGATGCAAAAGTTGCAGTAAGACACTATTAATTCACTTGAAACCACTCTATTTTTTTTCCCATTGATTCTCATTTTATAGCTATCAATATTTTATATTTTAATGTAACTAGATGACAAAACTTGTTCAAGCCTACTTTCAAGAAGCCGTATGGTTGAAAGAAAAATATATCCCCACAATGGAGGAATATATGAGTAATGCACTAATGTCTTGTGGTTACCCCACACTTAGCACCATATCTTTTATTGTCATGGGAGATATTGCAACCAAGGAAGCATTGGAATGGGTCATCAAGGAGCCAAAGATTGTTAGAGCAGCATCAATCATAAGAAGGCTAATGGATGACATTGTTTCCAATGACGTACATTTAGCAAATGTTATATAGAACATATTATTAGTGGATCTTATTGAGCATTGTGGCTAAAATCAAGGGACGTTTATAATTCTTTTCTTTTCAAAAAAAAAAAAAAAAACCTGAGAAAAATCATTATGTCACATTTGTGCTACACCTTAAAACAATTAATCTAGTTGTTATTATACAATTAAGTTTCTTGTTGTTATTATAAATCTCAAATATATATCTAATGTTGGACTCAACACACACCTGCATGACACATACTTAATCAATATCCATTCAGTTCACGGCATCACAATTTTAATCCAATTAAAAGATCCTCCTACGTGCAGTATGTACAAAAATTATAGAAAATATACAAATTCACTCGTACTAATTATCTTCTTTCTTTTTCCAGTATTTTTACTTCAATAATGTATATGAGAGACTAGTTCAGTACTACAAGGAATTAGATCCACCTACAAATTGATGACATGGTTCAAATTTTGTTTTTGAATCTAGTAAATAGTGTATAAATTGTTAGGTCTTTTAAAATATAAAATAACACCGTATTAGATACACCTATACATTTTTACTATTTAAAGCAAGAAATTGATTCATTTCAAATGGATCCACAAATCCATTTAGGCCTTACCAAAAATGAGACTTATTACATATTTTGGGAATTTATTTTTTTACAGTTTGAGCAAGAGAGAGGGCACGTTGCCTCAGGCATCGAGTGTTACATGAAGCAATATGGTGTCTTAAAGCAAGAGGTACATGACGAATTTCGAAAGCAAATCGTGAATGCATGGAAGGATATAAACAAAGAGTGTCTTAGACCTACTGAAGTGCCAGGACCTCTCCTTACACATGTTGTCAATTTTGCACGAGTTATGGATTTACTCTACAAGGATGAAGATGCATACACACATCTTGGAGTGATGGTAGAGAGTATCACCTTAATGCTTGTTGATCCAGTACCAGTTTGAAGATATTAATGCCAGTGCTCAATATGAGCACAAAATTATACCTAAGTTGGTTCCTTAAATAAAGATTTGATAAATTATCCTACAAAATCAATATAAAATAAATGTGTAAGTGTCTAGAGTGAAAATTTTACTTGAACTCCAAATTACTCTAAAAATTAGGAGCCCAATGTTTTTTCAGAATAAATATTGTTTCAATAGGTGATTAATGTGTGAGAATTATTTTTACATTACTTTTCTCATATGGTTCCATTTTGTAGAACTCTGCTTTGTTAATCCACAATAATTAATATATGTTTCTTGTGCATGTGTTCTAACAATGAACAAATTATTCAATGCGACAATGCACTCTGTCTCTTCTACATATTAATATTTATATATATATTTTTTTTTCAGTTTTATACTTGTTTTTGTTTAGTTTATATTTGAGCTCTGAATTTCAATATGCAATTTAGAAAAAATAAGGATTAATTCTTTTAATTGTAGATATTGAAAATCCCAAAAACCTGAGGTGATAAAAAAAAAATTATTTTATTCACTTAATCATAATTCTAATAGCTCCTCACAAATGTGGATTTAAACTCTCTGCACCATGGGCAGCTCTAGGTACAGCACAGGGGGTTCAAAAGTACTCCATGAGCTAGGCCAAAAAATAATTTTATATATAATTTTCTTTTTTCTTTTTTTGTACCTGCTTAAAATAAAATTTTGAACACACTAGATTTTTTTTTTTAAACCCAGCTGAAATAAAATTGAATATTATCATCTTGACAAAACAAAACTCATAAAAAATCAATTCGATCTAAAATATTTGGGGGGGGGGGGGGGAGGAGGTGGGAAATAGTAAGCCTAACAACAAAAGTATAAATTTTTTCATCTTAAATCTAAAAAAAAATCCATTTACATCTTTAAAAAATTGAAATAAACTAACACATAAAATTTTATTCTAATTAGATCTTGCTTGGAGTTCACTTTATAACAATAATCAATATGTTTATTATATTTAAAAACAATAGATGATTTCCAAGATTTAATCTTAGCAACAATAATTAATGTCTTCATTGTATTAATAAACAATATGTAATGAACTTATATTTTATCTTATATGATAAACAATATGTTTACAGCACTTTCATAACAAGTCCTAAGTGGCAAATTATTACTGGTTGTTATATGTTGGCAAAATAGTAATTTCAGTAGTGAGTTTAAATTGGAACTAATAACAAATTATCACCAAAAATTTGTTGGGAAAGTGTTGTGAAAATATTGTGCACATAACACTTCTCATCTTTTATTCTCTTGCTAGTACATATTATGGACAAATTTGTAATAAAGAAATCATGTAGACCACAAGATTAATTTTTTTTACCCAAAATGCATCTTCTTACTGACCCCCTTAAAAATATATCCTAGAGCTGCCACTGCTCCGCACTAAGTGAGGCCTAAATTATGAAATTTTTAATTTTTGAGTAGGAGGTAGAATAGAGACTAGATTCAACTCAACATCATAGCTTTGACATAATAATGAAATATCAGGGGAAAAAGGTAGATGAAAAGGAATCATTGAAGAAATTAACGTGATTCGGTCACTAAAAACTACGTTCACAACATTTCATTGTTTCATGTAATCTTTTTAACATTAAGCATGTGATTTTTTTTTTTTTTTGGTTAATGATATAAACATGTGAACCTGGTCATAAAAATTGGAAATTGACTAACTAGCTAATTGACAAGTACAAAAGCCATCAATGGCGAAGTGAATCATGAAGCATTGATAACAACACTTTCCAAACTTAATTAGAAATGTAACGTATCCGTAGCAGATGTACATTTATTTTTGAGATAGATAGAATTTTACTTTAGTCTAATCTAAGTGTATATGTGTACAAAGTTCCCTCCGGAAGACTTAAACCCCGCCCTTGCCCCTCACAGCCTACATGTTGGAAAAGTGAATGTGGCAGTGGAAAAATTAACAGATCTATTTTATTCACAATTGATAACATGCACTCTATAAGTTACAGAATATAGAACAAGAGAGTGTACCTTGGTGTGGTGAATTTCAAAACAAAGATCAGAAGTTCTTGGGAACACTTTCAATCTTCACTCCAATTCCACTAACACCCAAGTTATGTGATCTCTCAATCAGTTATATGTGATTGTTCTAGAGAGAATTAAAGAGTTTCCAACACTCACATTCAAAACGTTTCATGCACTTGTGATTGATTACAAAATTCTGTATGTTTCTCTCCTATAACTAATTATCTAATTAGGCCAGCCTTTTGGGCCTTTCCAATTGGGCTTTAATATGTGGCTTAGAGTGAGACCAAAAGGGAACAAATAAGACACTAGCTCCAATGGGCCTTGGGCTTTTCTACCAACTCTTGACAAGTCCAAAGTTACCATTAATTATATTTAATACCACTATAAAAATATAATTGCACTCTAGGCCTTATTAATAAATTATATCCCAAGACTTTATTGTACATGCAACCCCTTCATAAAATATTCATAGTAATACAAAGTTATAAATGAAGACTGCCACTTTGTAGATTACTACATCTTAATCCTTGAGTACCCGGTTTAATCCTCTTAAGTTATTCATTATATATTTATGAAATCCAATTTCATAAATATATACTTTAGTAATTTCTTACAAAAGTGGTTAGGCCTAACTCTCTGAATAACAAACCCATTAAACTTATCTCAAGGGAATATTTTGTATCTCCGTTAAGAGACTATGAATTCCATCTCGAGAATATATGTTCCATCAACACTAAATGTGGCTACCCAACATATTAAGGTTTTGACCGTTCCTTTAGATCTTACTCGTAATATATCAAAGCAACCTACACTTCATGATTAGGTCTATTATTCTCTCAGGATTAAGAGTTCATGCAAATAAAAATCGTGAGATTTATTATTCAATTGACAGTTGTTAGAAGAAAAATAAATCTCACAGCGGTCCAGTTCAATATGTCTTAACTCTTAAAACATATCAACATATTAACATATCAACTAGAAGTCACCACTTCCATGATCAAGACAAATCATCTTAGTTAATATGTTATAATCTTCGCAGAACTTATGATTTATATCTTCTGTGACTAAATCACATAAATCACATACTATGCATCTCATTGACTATATGATAATGTCCAAATATTCATGTTACCATTATTTCAGATAATAATAAAACAAACTTTATTAATTACAATATTAAGTCATACATCATGTCATACAAATATAGTACATAGCATCATACAATAGAATTCTAGGGCACTAATCCCAACAATCTCTCACTTGCCCTAAAAACTATTGTGCACTAATCTAACTCTCATTCTCTCCAAATGCGACTCAAAGGTCCTTTGAGGCAAGGCTTTGGTAAAGGGATCTGTTAGATTACTTGCACTTTCAATCTTTGCAGCCACAACATCTCCACGAGCAATAATATCTCTAATGATGTGGTACTTTCTCTCAATGTGCTTTCCATTCTTGTGATTACTTGGATCTTTTGATTGTACAACTGCACCACTATTATCGCAAAACAATATGATGGGAACTTGTTCCTTTCTCATTACACCATGGTCAAAAAGGAATTTCTTGAGCCATATAACTTCCTTTGCTGCTTCACAAGTGGCAACATATTCTGCTTCCATGGTGGAGTTCGCAATAAAAGATTGCTTGACCCTCCTCCAAGTTATGGCTCCACCTCCCAAGGTGAAAACACATCCTAATGTGGACTTTCTGAAATCTAGATCCGATTGAAAATCTGAATCTGTATAGCCAGTGGGAATCAAATCCTCACTTTGGTAAACAAGCTTATAATCTCTCGTTCTCCATAGATACTTGAGAATATGTTTTATATCATCTACTAATGGTTAGTGCATGTCTTGTTTGGGGTGGTAAAGTAGATGTCTTCAATAAATTCAAGGACAATATGGGAAACTTCAAGGAATCTCTTATTAAAGATTTGCGAGAAATGTTATGCTTGTATGAAGCCATATGACGGTGCATGGAGAAGATATGCTTGATGAAACACTTAAGTTTACTACCACTCACCTCGAATCGATGGTGATTAATTTAAGCCCTCCTCTTGCCACACAATTAAGTCGTGCCTTAAATCGGCCTACTTGAAAATCCTTGCCAAGGGTAGAGGCAAGACATTACTTTTCTATCTACCAAGAAACTGCTTCACGTAATGAAGTTCTACTAAACTTGGCAAAATTGGATTTTAACTTGTTGCAAAAACAACACTAGAAGGAACTTAGCCATATTTCGAGGTAAGTTCATTAGCTATATCTCACTATGTTGGTGTTGTAATTAAGTTTTTTGCTGTGAAATTTTAAAGTACTCGTAAGTGTATGAACTGTATCGAAGTATAGTTTGTCAAGAACGAGGTTGAACCCACAGAGACTTGTATAAATGTAGGAAAATTAATGTACGTTTTTAGACCCCTTAAACACAAACAAATTAACCTAGTTATTTAACCAAGTGATTAACTTAGGTAAATTATTCAGATCTAGGTTAACACAGATAAATCATATCATTGAAACAGTGCAGAAAATAAATAACACAACGATATGATAACCCATGAAAACCAAATCGGTAAAAAACCTGGAGAGGATTTAACCTAGCTATCCTCAAGATAAAACAAATCCACTATGAAAGAATTGAAGTTTACACAATAGCGACTTAGACCACTAACATCCTATTACTACCTAGAGTAGGAAACTTACTACCATGACCACGTGACAACTCCAAGTCCACGGACTACTTCTTTCTTGGATTCAAGGGAACCACAAGTACTCCCAATTGTGTTTTCTTTTAAGCTCTTTATGCAGCAACTGAAGCGATCACGAAGCTCTTGACATCAATCTTAAGATTGGAAACCCTAAGTACGTATGAAGGCAAACACCTCTAGACATCATAAGAGATTCATACACACAGCATAAACAACAACTCTAAAACGTGGCTAGGGTTTTTCTTTTTATACTTAAGGCAAAACATAAAACCCTACACGTCATACGGGCTTGGGCTGAGTTGGGAATTCTATAGAAAAAACAATCAGTCAAAACGTTTTGATCATGGTTTGCAAAAACAACATACTTTGAGCAAGTCTAAAACAAGACTAAACACCTGTTTTGATCATGGTTTGCCAACAATACAAATTAGAGTTCTAACACATTAGTTCCTAAGTACTTAGAATCTAACAATAAGTTATATATATGCACACACCAACAAATAAAAAAAAATAGTATTTTCAATCAAAATTATGTTTGACGGTGATCTTCATAAAATAAAATTCATTTTTACCATTTTTATAGTGAAATTCTTAAAAAGTTTTATTTTCAATACTAATTATCAAATTGTATAAAAATATTTCAGTTGAACTAAAGAAATTTTCAAAAATATGAATGATTCAAAACTTGGAGGAATAAGTTAAGCTCTAAATAAATTTTAATTTATCTTGTTTTAACCCATTATGTGGTAATTAAAGAGACATTTCATGTGTAGTTTTAGTAATAAATTTTTTTTTAATGAGTCAGTAACTTATTAATTGCCACATAACAGGTTGAAAAAGATAGATTCAAACATGTTTGGTGCCAAACTTTATCAAATATTTAATAGATATAAGAGCATATTTTACAATAAAAAACTAGAATTGTGAAAAATAAAGTTATATCTCTACAACTATTAGACCAGTCATTTTTTTAAGAGCATCATTGAATTCAAATATTTGGAAGGGCCAACTTTAATTTTTGTGTACTAAATTTCAAAAACATCAAAATAATTATATATATTAATAAAAAAAATAAAAATTTGCGGGGGGCCACAGCCCCCCCCTATAACAAGCTGTTAGGTTCTAAAAACTTAGGAACTAATGTATTTTGAACTCTAATTTGTATTGTTGGCAAACTATGATCAAAACAGGTTATTTAGTCTTGTTTTAGACTTATTCAAAGTGTATTTATATGTAAAGTCGTACAGATTGTTTTTCTGCAAAATTTTCCAACTCAGCCCAAGCCCATTAAGGATTAAGGTTTCAGATCTACTTCTCCTAGTATATAAAGGAAACTCTAAGCACGTTTTTAAAAGACTTTTTAGAGAGAGAAGAGTGTGCCTCTTTTGTATCTAGGGTTTTGTACCCCAACCTCTCTAAGGTCTCTGTTGCTCAGATTGCTGTTTGTGTGAATCTCTTGTGACATCAAAGAGGAGCTTTCCTTCACACATGCTTAGGATTATCAAGGAGGAGATTTCTTCAAGAACTTGATGATCATTCAGTTGCTGCCATAAGAGCTTAAAGATACACAAGTGGATGAACGTGGTTGTGTCAATAAGTTTCTACTGGTAGGTAGCAATAGGATGTTAGTCGTCTAAGTAGTTATTGTAAAACTTCGATTCTTTCATAGTGGATTCAGGTTTATCTTAAGGATAGTTAAGTTAAATCCTCCCCAGGTTTTTTACCGGTTTGATTTTCCTGGGTTATCATATCTCTGTGTTATTTATATTTCCACTGCTATATGCATGATATGATTGTTTGATTGTGATAACTTAGATTTGGAATTTGGACTAAGTAATAACTTGGCTTGTTAACTAGGTTAATCCAATTGTGTTTTAAGGGGTCTAAAAACTTTACAAGTGGTATCAGAGCGGGTAGCTCTTCTGTTTTAGATATTTTGATCTAAGAGCTGATCCTTGACCCCTGTTGTCATGGATAATTTGAAGTGTCTTTCTAATCATATTTCTGCTTATGCTTTTGTTGATTTTATTGATGCCTGTGAAACTCTCCGTAAGGAATTAGTGAAATCTATGAAAATTGCTAAGAAATTCAAGGAAGAGTTAAAATTGGCTAATCTTGAAAAAGAGGATTTGATTGTGAGATTAGATGAGTCTAATAAAAAGAATGAATTTTTGAGAAATCAAATTTCCTCTCACGATGAGAAGATGAAAAGCTTGGAACAAGAGTTAGTTGAATTTAAAACTAAAATTGAAAATTTGACTAGTACCAAGCCTGCTGTTGATAACAAAAGTGTTTCTGTTTCTCTTAAGCCTAAAACTAAGAAAGTTTATATCCCTCTTTTGAAGAGGAATAATAAAGAAAATGCCTGTTTTGCTAGGTTAGACAAAGTTAAAAGTTCTGATGTAGACACTAAAGTTTCTAAACCTATGTCTAAACCTACTGTTAGAAAGCATAAAAAATCTGTTTTTGTTCCTACTTGTCATCTTTGTGGTGTTGTTGGTCATATTAGACCAAATTGTTCTTTGTTGAGGCAAAAACCAAAATCTGAGACTAAATTTGTTGTTAGGAATACTGATGTTCCTAAATTTATTCCTGTTTGTCACTTTTGTGGTGTCTCTGGTTACATTCGTCCTAATTGTCATAAATTGAAACTTAAGCATTCTGTATGTCAATTTAGGATATGTGATGATATTTCTCTTGCCATAAATCCATATCAATTGTTTCATATTATTTTGAAAAATTTGAGCTTGTTGGCTTATGAAAGGAATTTGCAGGATTTCAATCTTTCTTAGAAAATTGGTGTAATCCCTCAAATACACTCTGCTTCACATGGATTTTCACCTACAAAGCTGAAGACTCGTGCTATATGGGTGAGAAAAAAAATTCTCTAAAGTGAATGTTGCTACCTTGTCCCTAATTTAATCCTTTCAATTGTTTGTGGACATGTTTTATTTCTATTTTTGGTTGTTTTGTTTTTTAGGTTGTTTTTTAAATAAATAAAAAAAACCCAAAAACATTGAAAATTTTCAAAAAGACAAAAATATTTTATTTTGAGTCTTATTTTATTTTTCTTGAGGATTACATGAATTATGATATCTCTCTCTTGATTTAGAACATGCTTGACATTGTGGAGAAACTTGAATAATATGTTTTATATAAGTGTTAAGCTATTTCTGATTTTGTGTGAGTATGTACTAGTTTGTATATGTACTCATGGTTTAATTAAGAAATTGATATTTCTTATTTGTGTACCCTCTATAGCTTAGTTAAGCACTGTCATGCATTGCATTTGCATTGTTCATTTAGCATAATGTGTGCTTTTTGTTTTTGGTCATAAATTTTTTTTTTAAACCAAAAAGATTTTTGTGTTTTGTATTACATATCATGGATTTGTAATCAAGGTTGGCCATATTATCTTTGCATAACATGTTTATATATCTTGTTTAGCTTTGATGAGCTTATTTATTGCACTTTACTAGTTTGAGCTTTGTAGTGCATGTTGTGTGGGAAAGATGTTTATAGTTTTTGATCACTTTGTCTTGATCTTGAAATCACATGTCTTTGATTGTCGGACCTTGATCCTTTTGAGAAAGGTATAAATAACCATCTCACCATTGTTTACTAGCCAATCATGAACACCTTAGTGCATATCGTAAGATTTTGTGCTCGAGAAAGTGTAGCACATGCACAAAAAGAACATAAGGTGTAGCCTCGGTTTAAATGCTAAAATTGGCGTGTACATTATTGGACAATAATTTTGAATTAAATAAAATTGGTGTGTACATTATTCTGGCTATCTCTAATAAGTTTCTAATATATTAAAATTTGTGTGTACATTATGAGACAAATCAAGAAACTTACATGATTGCAAACTTTAATTCTAGGAGATGTGGGAGTTATATGATGTAACTTTTTAGGTGATAGTCTCTTTCAAATTCTATGTGATGAATTTTGTAAACTTTGTGCTTGATTTCTATTAACATATCACCTCACATGTATCTTAAGCTTTTGCTAGTTGCACACACTACACAAGTTACTCTTTGCTAAACTTGGTACATGATATTGTGTGTGAATTTGTTGTGGTCATCCAAGATTAAAAGTTCCTTTGGTTTTAATGCAAAATGTGTTTAAAGTTTGAGTTTTATGGACATATTGGTTGAGAAACTTGTTTTTGGAAGATCTGGGTTGAATTCAAGTGTTTTTGAAAAACTTTTCATCTCATACACATGCATTTTATTCATAAAATATAGTGCTTTGAGGAGTTTCTGCATTAACTTGCTTTGTTTTTCAAAAATTCACTTTTCCAGATTTTCGATCAATCGAATATGTTTCTCGACCGATCGAAATTGCAATAAAATTTTTGTTTGAATATGCTTGGCTCAATCAGTGCTCGATTGATGCTCAACCGATCGAAACTGAAAAATTTTCAATTTTTAAGTTTTTGACCAAATTTTTTTTCATGCATCATTTATGTTTAGGATTCACATGCATTGCATTGTTTTTGTGTCCATCTTGCAGTTTTGCAGTCATATCTCTCATTGTTTTCACACATAGCATGCATACACTTTGCTAAATTGGGTACTCAACTTGATTTAAAAATTGATTGATTAATTTTTGAGTCCTTTGTACATTTTAGTATATGCTATTTTTATGCGTGAACTACAGAATATATTTTTTTTAAGAGATATGATGGATAATCAATGTGCAAATATTTTCTCTACTCATGCAACTGTTTATGGGTCACATAGTGTCAAGTTTGCATTTATTGAAAGAGAGAATATTTTTTTTTTCATGTGTATCCTCACCTTATCAACTTAGTTTTTAAGTTTGGTTTATGTATTTTTTTTCCCCACCTCCTAAAGTTTCCCTAAAACTGTTTTTCCCAAAACACATTTTGTTTTTCCTATTTTTATAGGGGGAGAAGTTTTTTTTTTAAACCTTTGTTGTTCATAGGGGGAGTTGTCTCTATTTTCTACAGAGTTGAATTGTTTTGTGTTCCCTTAATTCTCTATTTTCTCTTATCCTCTGTTTAGTCTTTGTTTGAGTTGTCTTTGTTAATACGTGACAAAAATGGGGAGATTTAGATGAAATCCATATTGGGAATATGTGTGGAAAATACAAGAATGTTCTGTTTATGGGGAGTTAACATTGTTTTTGATGTATCTAACTTAGGGGGAGAGTTAGGTTGCATATCTGTCACACATGTGTTTATGCGTTTTATTTTGTGTTTTAGGAAATATACAGGTTGATTCAATTGAGCTGCTATCTACACTTGCAACTGATGGATAGTAGTTAGGTTGGATTTGTTATAATGGGCATTATTTGTGTAATGGGCTTTTCTTTGTAAACTTTGAGCATTTTAGTTCGTGTTTTGTCACGGATTGCCAAAGGAGGAGTTTGTTAGGTTCTAAAGACTTAGGAACTAATGTATTTAGAACTCTAATTTGTATTGTTGGCAAACCATGATCAAAACAAGTTGTTTAATCTTGTTTTAGACTTGTTCAAAGTGTATTTATATGTAAAGTTAGAATTGAGTGTTCTGCAGGATTTACTGTGTAAATCTGCCTGGCTCGATCGATCGAAAATTAGACTCGATTGATCGAAAGTCGTGCAGATTGTTTTTCTGCAGAATTTTCCAACTCAACCCAAGCCCATTAAGGATTAGGGTTTCAGATCTACTTCTCCTAGTATATAAAGGAAACCCTAAGCATGTTTTTAAAAGACTTTTTAGAGAGAGAAGAGTGTACCTTTTTTGTATCTAGGGTTTTGTACCCAAACCTCTCTAAGGTCTTTGTTGCTCAGATTGCTGTTTGTGTAAATCTCTTGTGAGATCAAAGAGGAGCTTTCCTTCACACATGCTTAGGATTATCAAGGAGGAGATTTCTTCAAGAACTTGATGATCATTCAGTTGCTACCATAAGAGCTTAAAGATACACAAGCGGGAGTGCTTGTACTCGTTGGAGAATCCAAGAAAGAAGGAGTCCGTGGTCTCGGAGCTTGAACGTGGTTGTGTCAGTAAGTTTCTACTGGTGGGTAGCAATAGAATGTTAGTGGTCTAAGTCGCTATTGTAAAGCTTCGATTCTTTCATAGTGGATTCAGGTTTACCTTGAGGATAGCTAAGTTAAATCCTCCCTAAGTTTTTTACCAGTTTGGTTTTCCTGGGTCATCATATCTTTGTGTTATTTATATTTCCACTACTATATGCATGATATGATTGTTTGATTGTGATAACCTAGATTTGGAATTTGGACTAAGTAATAACTTGGCTTGTTAATTAGGTTAATCCAATTGTGTTTTAAGGGGTCTAAAAACTTAACACAAGCTCCACCCCTGGGTAGAGGGTTATGGTAGAATTAGATTAGCTGGACAATTATAACTTCAAAGGAGAATTTGGCTTTGGCTATAAAAGGAAGATTCTTTCCTGGAAAGTTAAAAAGGTAAGTGGGGTAATCAATGTAATGGATGATAGTCTGCATTGAAGTTCTACCATAGTGTTTAATCAAACTCTTCACCCCCAAAGATATGAATTACGTGAAAAAATTATCATTAATTAAGTACATATGTAAAATAGGCTTGATAACAATTGCTTCCTTTTTTGGATAAAATAATAAGATAAGGTACGTCACCAAGACAAACTGTTTTGCATCTAAAAAATGATGACATTAAAAGTAACATCTCTTTTGACAAATTACCAATTGTAGAGTAAAACAATAAATCAAACTCAAGACTCTCTTGTTTTAGTACCATGTTAATTTACCCATCATCTGAAAAGTTTAAGCTATTAGGGATAACTCTAACTTCTTTACATTCAATTCCCTATACTAACTTAGTTTAGTATGAAATTCATATAAACCATCTCCACCAATATCATTCAGACACATCAAAAAGGAGAAAGCTATTATTCTCAACTTAAAGATAGAAGAGAAAATTGGAGGAGCTATCACTGATATATGTTTGTTCATTTTTCTTTTAGTCCAATAAAAGTTGAAAAAATCTCTTCCAAATTTCGTATCGACCACAATTTTATTGCCATAAGTTTTGCTCACATGCTTCTAGAAAATCAGAAAATACAATAGTCAATTGTATCATTATAAAGCTTTATAGTTGTGGTTAATTAATGCAAGATACCTACTTAAAGGTTGAAAAAACAAAATCAACCTTCATTAAAAGTTTCAAAATAACACCAAAGATAATCTATTAAAAAAAAATGAAGGAATGCATATATTCTCAAATAGACTTACCAAATGCAACCAAAGATAATCTATTAAAATGGTTTGTCTTCATTATATACCTTATCATATCATCTCCCTCATCAAGTGGTATAAAAAGTAATAACTTTTATCACAACTATCTTACAAGGTAGATTGTGATTAATCGTTTGCGATTTCTTATGTGTTCCTAGAATTTCCAGCATTTATTAATAATATAATAGAACTTTCCAAACTTTGAAATGTAACTTATCCATACCATTGACTCTAAGATCGCAATCACTATTGGTTTTTTTTTTTTTTTTGGTGAGAAGAAACCGCTATCACTAGCTAGTTGGAGAATGAAACTTTTCCCTTATTTAAGGGAAAAGTTTCATTGACACTATCCAAACTTTAATAGGTAACTCATACGTATACATCATTGATACAAAGATCACTATCACTGTTTGGTGAATGAAGCCATAGTGTTTAATCAAACTCTTCCCTCCCAAAGCTATGAATTACGTGAAAAATTATCATTGAGTAAGTACATATGTAAAATAGGCTTGATAACAGCTGCTTCCGTTTTTGGATAAAATAATAAGATAAATTACGTCACCAAGACAAGCTATTTTGCATCTAAAAAATGAAGACATTAAAAGTGACATCTCTTTTGACAAATTACCGAATGTAGAGTAAAACTATGAATTGAACTCAAGACTCACTTGTTTTAGAACCATGTTAATTTACCCATCATCTGAAAAGTTTAAGCTATTAGCGATAATTCTAACATCTTTACATTCAAATTCCTATACTAACGTAGTTTAGTATGAAATTCATGTAAACCATCTCCACATATATCATTCAGATGACATTAGAAAGGAGAAAACTATCATTCTCAACTCAAAGATAGAAGCGAAAAGGGGAGGAGCAGTCATTGATATATATTTGTTCATTTTTCTTTTAGTTCAAGCAAAATTGTAAAAATCTCTTCCAAATTTCGTATCGACTACAATTTTTTTGCTATAAGTTTTGCTCGCATGCTTCTAGAAGATCAAAAAATACAATAGTCAATTGTATCATTATAAATCTTTATAGTTGTGGTTAATTAATGCAAGATACCTAATTAAAGGTTAAAAAAAAATTCAACCTTCACTAAAAGTTTCAAAATAACACCAAAGATAATCTATTAAAAAAAAATGAAGGAATGGATATATTCTCAAATAGACTTATCAAATGCAACCAAAGATAATCTATTAAAACGGTTTGTCTTGGTTATATAACCTTATCTTATCATCTCCCTCATCAAGTGGTCATATAAAAAGTAATAACTTTTATCATAACTATCTTATGGCAATTAATTTCAGCCCTCCTCTTGCCGCACAAGTAAGCCATGCTTTAAATCTACCTATTCGAGAGTGCTTGCCAAGGGTAGAGGCTAGGCAATACTTTTCTATCTACCAAGAAAATGCTTCAAATAATGAAGTTCTACTAAACTTTGCAAAATTGGATTTTAACATATTGCAAAAACAGCACCAGAAGGAACTTAGCCATATCTCAAGGAAAGTTCATTAACTATATCTCACTACGTTGGTGTTGTGATTAAGCTTTCATAAGACATGATTTGACCAGCCAGTTTTTATTGAAAGTGTAATTTAGGTGGTGGAAAGGTACAAATGCTATGACAAACCTATCTTTTGCACGAGATAGGGTGGTGGAGTTATACTTCTAGATTTTGGGAGTGTACTTTGAACCCTAATACTCTTTTGCTTGGAGGATACTAACCAAAATAATTTGCATGATATCAATCATAGATGACATATATGATGTACATGGCACACATGAAGAACTCAAGCTCCTCACAGACGCAATTAAAGGGTTTAATACAAGCATATAGGATCCTCTTCATCTCCACTTGAAATGGATCGATATCATGGTTCAAATTAAATATTATAAATCTAAAGATATATCCAGTACAACATCATTCAAATTTAAATGATGGAGTACTCTATAAACTATCAAATCTAAAAAAATAAAATCGTAACCAGGAAATGGATTTTCTCAATTTCAAGTAAAATGGAGAATATTATTTTTCAATGTCATATCTTTACTAGTAAGGATGTATCTTTACTAGTAAGGATAAAAATATTAATTAAGCCCATATTAGCCAATAGATAAAAATTAATTTTTTTTAAAATTAAAATGCTAAAACTATTACAACTTTTATATAAAAAAAATTATCTTTTTTTATTATATAACTGACAGTTGGTTTATTCATGTCAGAGTTTTAGAGTATAGAACTCAGTGTTCCACACACAGAAGCTAGGCAGTTATTCTCTCTTTCTCTCTTAACAAAACAAAATTGAAATCTGCAAATTTATAAATAAAAAATCTCAAACCTCATTTTTTTTTGGGTACATATTGCTGTAAATTTTTCCACTCTCTTCATTTAAAGCATAAAAAGTAATTTAAGCTTCTTTGCAACTGCGTTGGACCTTCTTTTTTGTTCCTTTCAGGTTTGGCTCAGCTTCAAATTTCTATTAAAACTCTCTCTCTCTCTCTCTCTCTCTCTCTCTCTCTCCTTGTTTTTATAGGAGAACTTTTACTTTGTGTTTGTTTTACCCTTGGTAGTGGTAGGAGACAAAGAAAGAGATCAATGTTTTATCTTGATAAAATGGATTTATTCAATCACTCTTGTTTAGCTTAGCTTTAAGCTTTTACACCATCCATATTTATTATATTGTTCATCATTCACTGTTTTTGACATAGCCCATTCAGCCATTCATAATATTGGGGGTGATGTAGCATGAGTTTTATGGTGGGGGAAAAATAAATAAATTAATATATATATATATATATATAATATAGTAGTTGTTGACAAATTTAAAAATAAATTCTGTGAAAAAATCAATTAAATATATATTTAATTACTAGTTAATAAATATAACATTTTAAGAAAGATTAAGTGATTTAACTATATTATCAATTTAAAAATAGATGTTAGATAACTTGAATAAAAAAAATTATTAAATTTAGTTAATTGATATATATTAAAAAATTAGAATAATTTTATATTAAAAATTATTACTTAATATATATATATATATATTTATATAAATTTAGTTATTAACTTAAGCCCAAAATACATGAAGTCAGCCTTGCCCTATTTTTAAAATTTTGGGTTAAAGTCAACATTGCAAACATGATTCAAACGTTTAAATATCAAGTGGGATATAAGTTGCATAGACCAACTCCCAAAATACATGAAGTTGTGTTATAAAGTACTCTTGGATATGTTTGAAGAAATTGAAAAAGAGATGTGCAAGGATTGAAGATAATACTGTGTGTACGGCGCAAAAGTTGCAGTAAGACACTATTAATTCACTTGAAACCACTCTATTTTTTTTCCCATTAATTCTCATTTTATAGCTATCAATATTTTATATTTTAAGGTAACTAGATGACAAAACTTGTTCAAGCCTACTTTCAAGAAGCCGTATGGTTGAAAGAAAAATATATTCCCACAATGGAGGAATATATGAGTAATGCACTAATATCTTGTGGTTACCCCACGCTTAGCACAATATCTTTTATTGTCATGGGAGATATCGCAACCAAGGAAGCATTGGAATGGGTCATCAAGGAGCCAAAGATTGTTAGAGCATCATCAATCATAAGAAGGCTAATGGATGACATTGTTTCCAATGAGGTACATTTAGCAAATGTTATATAGAACATATTATTAGTGGATCTTATTGAGCATTGTGGCTAAAATCAAGGGACGTTTATAATTCTTTTCTTTTCAAAAAAAAAAAAAAAAAAAAACCTGAGAAAAATCATTATGTCACATTTGTGCTACACCTTAAAACAATTAATTTAGTCACAATTAAGTTTCTTATTGTTATTATAAATGTCAAATATATATCTAATGTTGGACTCAACACACACCTGCACGACACATACATAATCAATATCCAATCAATTCGCGGCATCACAATTTTAATCCAATTAAAAGATCCTCCTACGTGCAATATGTACAAAAATTATAGAAAATATACAAATTCACTTGTATTAACTATCTTCTTTCTTTTTCCAGTATTTTTACTTCAATAATGTATATGAGAGACTAGTTCAGTACTACAAGGAATTAGATCCACCTACAAATTGATGACATGGTTCAATTTTTTTTTTTTTTTTTTTTTTTTGAATCTAGTAAATAGTGTATAAATTGTTAGGTCTTTTAAAATATAAAATAACACCGTATTAGATACACCTCTACATTTTTACTATTTAAAGCAAGAAATTGATTCATTTCAAATGGATCCACAAATCCATTTAGGCCTTACAAAAAATGACACTTATTACATATTTTGGGAATTTATTTTTTTACAGTTTGTGCAAGAGAGAGGGCACGTTGCCTCGGGCATCGAGTGTTACCTGAAGCAATATGGTGTCTCAAAGCAAGAGGTACATGACGAATTTCGAAAGCAAATTGTGAATGCATGGAAGGATATAAACAAAGAGTGTCTTAGACCTACTGAAGTGCTAGAACCTCTCCTTACACATGTTGTCAATTTTGCACGAGTTATGGATTTACTCTACAAGAATGAAGATGCATGCACACATCTTGGAGTGATGGTAGAGGGTATCACCTCAATGCTTGTTGATCCAGTACCAGTTTGAAGATATTGATGCCAGTGCTCAATATGAGCACAAAATTATACCTAAGTTGGTTCCTTAAATAAATATTTGATAAAATATCCTACGAAGTCAATATAAAATAAATGTGTAAGTGTCTAGGGTGAAAATTTTACTTGAACTCCAAATTACTCTAAAAATTAGGAGCCCAATGTTTTTTTAGAATAAATATTGTTTCAATAGGTGATTAGTGTGTGAGAATTATTTCTACATTACTTTTCTCATAGGGTTCCATTTTGTAGAACTCTGCTTTGTTAATCCGCAATAATTAATATATGTTTCTTGTGCATGTGTTCTAACAATGAACAAATTATTCAATGCGACAATGCACTCTGTCTCTTCTACATATTAATATTTATTGTTTTTTTTTTTTTTTCAATTTTAAACTTGTTTTTGTTTCGTTTATATTTGAGCTCTGAATTTCAATATGCAATTAGAAAAAATAAGGATTAATTCTTTTAATTGTAGATATTGAAAATCCCAAAAACCTAAGGTGATAAAAATTTTTTTTTTATTTTATTCACTTAATCATAATTCTAATGGCTCCTCACAAATGTGGATTTAAACTCTCCATACCATGGGCAACTCTAGGTACAGCCCAGGGGGTTCAAAAGTACTCCATGAGCTGGGCCAAAAAATAATTTTATATATAATTTTCTAATTCGTTTTATTTGTGCCCGCTTAAAATAAAATTTTGAACACCCTGGATTTTTTTTTTAAACCCAGCTGAAATAAAATATTGAATATTATCATCTTGACAAAACAAAACTCATAAGAAATCAATTCGATCTAAATATTGGGGGGGGGGGGGGGGGGAGGTGGGAAATAGTAAGCCTAACAACAAAAGTATAAATTTTTTCATCTTAAATCTAAAAAGAAAAAATCCATTTAGATCTTAAAAAAATTGAAATAAACTTGTGGGAGCATTTTTTGCTCCAAGGCCAAGGGCTAGACCATGTTGTAACCTTGGGCAATTTTTGCTCTTGTCCCACATGGAAAAGAAATCCTCCCTCAATCTACCTTATAAGGCATGAACCAAAGGAGTTAGAGTACCACTAGTTTGGTTAACCAAGCTAGTGGTTCATGCCTTATAAGGTGCTAAGAGGAAGGAAACCCTTCCAATGTGGGACAAGAGCAAAAAATTTGCCTAAGGAGTACACATGAGTTTCCTTTGAAGCAAAAAATGCCCCCACAATAAAAGGATCCTTTTAATGTGGGGGCATTTTTTGCTCCAAGGCCAAGGGCTAGACCATGTTGTAACCTTGGGCAATTTTTGCTCTTGTCCCACATGGAAAAGAAATCCTCCCTCAATCTACCTTATAAGGCATGAACCAAAGGAGTTAGAGTACCACTAGTTTGGTTGTAACCAAACTACCTCCCTCAATCTACCTAGTGGTACTCTAACTCCTTTGGTTCATGCCTTATAAGGTAGATTGAGGGAGGATTTCTTTTCCATGTGGGACAAGAGCAAAAATTGCCCAAGGTTACAACATGGTCTAGCCCTTGGCCTTGGAGCAAAAAATGCCCCCACATTAAAAGGATCCTTTTATTGTGGGGGCATTTTTTGCTTCAAAGGAAACTCATGTGTACTCCTTAGGCAAATTTTTTGCTCTTGTCCCACATTGGAAGGGTTTCCTTCCTCTTAGCATCTTATAAGGCACGAACCACTAGCTTGGTTAACCAAACTAGTGGTACTCTAACTCCTTTGGTTCATGCCTTATAAGGTAGATTGAGGGAGGATTTCTTTTCCATGTGGGACAAGAGCAAAAATTGCCCAAGGTTACAACATGGTCTAGCCCTTGGCCTTGGAGCAAAAAATGCCCCCACAAAACTAATACATAAAATTTTATTGTAATTAGATCTTGCTTGGAGTTCACATTATAACAATAATCAATATGTTTATTATATTTAAAAACAATAGACGATTTCCAAGATTTAATCTTAGCAACAATAATTAGTATCTTCATTGTATTAATAAACAATATGTAATGAACTCATATTTTATCTTATATGAGAAACAATATGTTTACAGCACTTTCATAACAAATCCTAAGTGGCAAATTATTAATGGCTGTTATATGTTGGCAAAATAGTAATTTCAGTAGTGAGTTTAAATTAGAACTAATAACAACTTATCACCAAAAATTTGTTGGGAAAGTGTTGTGAAAATATTGTGGACATAACACTTCTCATCTTTTATTTTCTTGCTAGTACGTATTATGGACAAATTTGTAATAAAGAAATCACGTAGAGAGCAAGATTAATTTTTTTTACCCAAAATGCATCTTCTTATTGACCCCCTCAAAAATATATCCTAGAGCCACCACTACTCCGCACTAAGTGAGGCCTAAATTATGAAATTTTTAATTTTTGAGTAGGAGGTAGAATAGAGACAAGATTCAACTCAACATCATAGCTTTGACATAATAATGAAATATTAGGGAAAAAAGGTAGATGAAAAGGAATCATTGAAGAAATTAATGTGATTCGGTCACTAAAAACTACGTTCACATCATTTCATTGTTTCATGTAATCTTTTTAACATTAAGCATGTGATTTTTTTTTTTTTTTTTTTTTTTTGGTTAATGATATAAACATGTGAACCAGGTCATAAAAATTGGAAATTTGACTAACTAGCTAATTGACAAGTACAAAAGTCATCAATGGCGAAGTGAATCATGAAGCATTGATAACAACACTTTCCAAACTTAATTAGAAATGTAACGTATCCGTAGCAGATGTACATTTATTTTTGAGATAGATAGAATTTTACTTTAGTCTAATCTAAGTGTATATGTGTATGAAGCTCCCTTCGGAAGACTTAAACCTCGCCCTTGCCCTTCACACCCTACATGTTGGAAAAGTGAATGTGCGCAGCGGAAAAATTAATGGATCTACTTCATTCACAATTGATAACATGCACTATGTAAGTTACAGAATATAGAACAAGATAGTGTACCTTGGTGTGGTGAATTTCAAAACAAAGATCAGAAGTTCTCAGGAACACTTTCAATATTCACTCCAATTCTACTAACGCCCAAGATGTGTGATCTCTCAATCAGTTATATGTGTTTGTTCTAGAGAGAATTCAAGAGTGTCCAACACTCACATTCAAAACGTTTCATGCGCTTGTGATTGATTACAAAATTTTGTATGTTTCTTTCCTATAACTGATTATCTAATTGAGCCAGCCTTTTGGGCCTTTCCAATTGGGCTTTAATATGTGGCTTGGAGTGCGACCAAAAGGGAACAAATAAGACACTAGCTCTAATGGGCCTTGGGTTTTTCTACCAACTCTTGACAAGTCCAAAATTACCATTAATTATATTTAATACCACTATATAAATATAATTGCACTCTAGGCCTTATTAATAAATTATATTCCAAGACTTTATTGTACATGCAACCCCTTCATAAAATATTCGTAGTAATACAAAGTTATAAATGAAGACTGCCACTTTGTAGATTACTACATCTTAATCCTTGAGTACCCAGTTTAATCCTCTTAAGTTATTCATTATATATTTATGAAATCCAATTTCATAAATATATACTTTAGTAATTTCTTAAAAAAGTGGTTAGGCCTTACTCTCTAAATAACAAACCCATTAAACTTATCTCAAAGGAATATTTTGTATTTCCGTTAAGAGACTATGAATTCCATCTTGAGAATATATGTTCTATCAACACTAAATGTGGCTGCACAACACACTAAGGTTTTGACTGTTACTTTACATCTCACTCACAATATATCAAAGCAACCTACACTTCATGATTAGGTCCATTATTCTCTCAGAATTAAGAGTTCATGCAAATACAAGTCGTGAGATTTATTATTCAATTGACAGTCTTTAGGAGGTGGTGGAGGTGACCGTCTAAAGTTACACCTAGATACAATCTAAAGCTCCAAAGCTCCAAAACAAAAACAAAAACAAAAAACAAAAAACAAAAAAAAAAAATCTCCCCCTAACTCCAACCATATGTACTCCCCCGTTTTGTGACGAATTGGCAAAGGGTAATCAAGACTCATCATCAAAATGAGGTGGTGGAGGTGACCATCTAAAACTCGCCAACTATGCGCACAAAGCCTGAAGCCCCGTGAGAACGTCCACCAAAAGCTGACCATAAGCAGCTTGAACGGTCATGATAGTGTCTAACATACGACGAATGCTGGAATCATTTTAAGTAGAAGGTGGAGGTGGAGGAGCAGTAGTAGCAGTCGGATCAACAAACGTATCAGCAACCGGATCACCTGTAGAAGGAGGAGGTGCAACACCCGAAGAGGAAGAATCTACTCTAGGGTGTTTAGAGCTAGCTCACATCTGAGCAGCCCTCTGCCTAAGGAAGGTGGCACCTATGGGAGCTATGATATGTTTGGGCTCAGAAGCCAGGAACTCATCTAATCCTAAATGTAACAAAATCCGATGAATAAAAATAGGAAAAAAGGGACCATGTGCAATAGAACTACTCCTATGAACCTCAACCAAAGAACGAATGAAAAGATGAGGCAAACTCATAGGAGCATCGGTGACAAAAGCATACAAAAATGCACATCTCTCGATAAGAATGGTATGCAAATTAGAGATGGGCCAGATAGAATGGCAAGAAATCCGGAAAAAGAGATAATGAATCTTGGTCAACTCGTGAGAGGTGATCCGGGGATCAGAACCCCACTAGATAGAAGATCCAGTAAGATATGACATAATGTCATCTAGGGGAGGAGACTCATCATAAGGATTAACAGGATGCTAGACCTTAGGCACCCCAAGAGCAGAGGCCACTACCGTAGGAGTAATGGTATACTCTTCACCCCTTATCCAACTTCTCACAAACTGAGTGTTGGAATCATTGGAGTGGACAGAGAGGTTCGAGTATGAAAGTTCAAAAAGGGTATATAATACCTTTGAACGTTTGGACCCCAAAAACAAAATTATCAATTCAAGCTATATATCAAACAATTAATGTGCGGAACATAATAACAAGCTATAACAGAATTGATAACAAATCTAAGCCAAATATAAACACATCCACAGCAGTAAATATAAGGCAAAGATAAAGGGAAGGAAGATGCAAACACACGGATAACACACGATGTGTTATCGAAGAGGAAACCGAAGCCCTCGGCGTAAAACCTCTCTGCCACCCTCCAAGCGGTCAAATAATCCACTAGAAAATGTAGTTGGGATACATGAACAGCAATAGGCCCTCCAAGCCTAATCTACCCAAGTACCTAAGCCCTCCAAGCTTCTTGCTCCAACGAGGTTGCGCCGAACCTATTTCTTTTCTAGCTTACTGGATTCCGCTACTAAACCATAGCATCAACCAATATAAATTGGCTCCTTCTTAACTGCTTCCCAACAGTACCAAATAGACCTTCTCACAGACGTGGGTGTGGTGAGATAAGGATTTGGCTAAAGGCCTCTCAAGGGTATAACAATGAAGAGGAAGAGAGTAGAGGAATTTGTAGAGTCTCTAAGGTAAAAATTGGGGATGAGGCAATCTTGTTTTTCTCGAGGGTTTCTCTCACAAAATTCTCTCTGGAAGCTCTCACAATATGGTGGGTATAAGGGTGTATTTATAGTAGGGTGAGAAGGGAATGCAAAACGTCAGTTTTTGCCAAACAGGACAAATTGGCTGCTTGGTCTCGCGGCTTGTCCAAGTCGCGAGTTCAAGTCGCGACGTAACAGCCTAGCCAGCCTGGGACTTTTGTCCTGTAGCGTGACAGCTGGCGCAACCCTTCAGCTTCCCAGTGTGCAGCTCACGTGCCTGCGTTTGGCAGCTTGCCAGTCGCGATCCACCTGCGAGTCCCAGCCGCGAAGCTCTGTTTTTCTTGCACACTCTTGAGCTTTTCTTCACATCTTCTCACACACTACCCTTACAATTTTCCCACCTAAATACAGGGTTACTAAGTGTTAAATTACAAGAAAATTGGTCATGGAATAAAGCCAATTAGATGGTTGATTAAATTCAAACTTACAAAGTAGAACTCTTTGATCAAGGTAGTCGGAGGAAGATGGTTAGCATCCAACAAAGGCAACCAGCCCTTACGTTCAAAGTTTCTCCTAATCTTTGGATCAAGCTCATCTAAAACTACCTTATGCTCAGCCCACACATTCTTAAGAATGTTCAACTTCTCATATGTCTCTTGGTTTTTCTCACTCAAAAACCTCTCACTATCAAAAGAAGGAGTAGAAGAAGAGGTGGATGTCCTATGGGCTCTAGTCTTCCTAACCATGATGCTAAAGATCAGAAAGGATAGACAGAAAAGAGACAAAAGACAAAAACAAGAAAAACCCAAGGGCAGACTGCATTAGACATAGTTAGAATAGAAACAATATAGAAAATAACATTCTATATGATGCATGAACATTATTAACACATGATGTATGCTCTAATGCAGTGAGAATAGTTCAATTACACTTTAAAAACACAGAATTTGGCTTGAACATTGAGTTTATATCAAAAACCCCAAATTTTGAAAAATCACTTTCAGAAATCCAATTTATCATTACACAAGTTAGATAACATTATATAATGATAAAATGAGGCAATTTCACAAGCCAATTTCATCAAATAATGCTCAATTGAACAAAATCCCCAATTCGGGTAGTTTCAAGCCCTAGAATTTTCAATTTTTCCAAATTCATCAAATTGATCAAATTAAACCATGAAGATCATGTTAATATCATCCCTCAACAAAAACCCATTGATCAATATTGAAAGAAAACATTGAAATCACCAAAAACCCTAAAATCTCTATAGGTTCGAAATTTTCCCTAAAATGCATGAAAAATGAAATAAAACCAAAAAAGAGAGGGTAAAAGGGTCTTAACGGTGCTAGAAGACAAAGATCTTGAAGCAAAATTGAGGGAAAAATGACAAAAAATTGGCTTTGAATCTGGACCGATCGGAGAGAGAGAGAAAGGGCTTTTTGAAAAATTTTGAATAGTGAAGAACATGTGAAAAACTCATGTTTTAAAAAAATCTCTGAACGATTTTCGATTGATCGAAAAATAGATTTGATCGATCGAAAATTACATTCGATTGACCCAGTAGTGATCGAGCATTGATCGAGCCAGGCAGATTCAAACCAAAATTTTAATCGCAATTTCGATCAGTCAAGCAACAGGTTCAATCGATCGAAAATCTAGAAAAATCAAATTTTTGAAAAACAAAGCAATTTAATGCAGAAACTCCTCAAAGCACAATATTTTATGAATAAAATGCATGAGTATGAGATGAAAAGTTTTCCAAAAACCCTTAAATTTGACCCAGATCTTCCAAAAACAAGATTTTCAATCAATTTGTCCTCAAATTACACAGTTTAAACATATTTTGCATTAAAATCAAGGAACTTTCAATCTTGGACGGCCACAACAAGATCACACACAATAACATGTACTAAGTTTAGCAAAGAGTAACTTGTGTAGTGTGTGCAACTAGCAAGAACTTGGGATACATGTGTGGTGATATGTGAATAATAATCAATCACAATTTCTACAAAATTCATCACATAAATTTGAAAGAGACTATCACCTAAAGAGTTACATCATATAACTCCCACATCTCCTAGAATAAAAGTTTGCAATCATGTAAGTTTCTTGATTTGCCTCATAATGTACACACCAATTTTATTTGATTGTCAAGTTATCATAGCCCAATAATGTACACACCAATTTTAGCATTTAATCCGAGGCTACACCTTATATTCTTTTTGAACGGTTTTAGACCCCTTAAAAACAACCAGATTGCGTAGCCTAGATTAATTAGCCAAGTTGTTACTTAGTCAAATTAAACAATTTTAGGTTAAAACAGTCAAATAATCATATCATGCATATAAAACATATAAAGCAGCGAAAATAATAAAGAACACAATGATATGATCACCCAGGAAACCACACGGAAAAACCTGGTGAGAATTTTACCCACCGATCCTCAAAGCTAACCAGAATTCACTATGAAAGAATTGAAGTTCTTACAAAAGGACTACAAGCTCCCCGCTCAACTTCCTAATGCTACCCACCAGTAGAACTTTCTGACACGACCATGCGCAGGCTCCGAATCCACGGACTACTTCTTTCTTGAATTCCTTAATCAGCTACAAGCTCCCTGCTTGTTTTTCTTTAAGTTCCAATGGTTGCAACTGTAATGATCTTCAAGATGTTGAAATCATCTCTACCTTGAAAACCCTAAGTTTTGTGTAAAGGAAAGCTCATCTAAGATCTCACAAGAGATTCACACAAAACCGCAATGTATGAGCAACAATACAATATGGAGTCTCTTAAAAAACGTGGCTAGGGTTTTGTTTATATATCTAGGATAAAAACATAAAACCCTAAACGTTTAATGAAGTAGGGCTGAGTTGAAAATTCTGCAAAAAAATCAACCTGTGCGATTTTCGATCGATCGAGCCTATCCTTCGATTGATCGAGCCAGGCCGAAAGTCCCAAGTACTTCTGCAGCCACTCGATTCCAACTTTACAATAATGAACCAACTTTGAGCAAGCCTTAACAAGACTAAATACATTGTTTTGATCATGGTTTGCCAATATTACAAATTAGAGTTCTAAATACATAAAATCCTAAAACCTTAGAACCTAACAAACTCCCCCTTTGGCAATCCGTGACAAAACACAAATTAAATACTCAAAGTTTACAATAAAAAGCTATTTACAAAAAATAATGCTCAAAAATCAAATTCAATCCTAACTACTATCCATCAGTTGCAAGTGTAGACAGCAGCCAAGTTGAATGCACCTGTATATTCCTGAAATACTCAACAAACGCATAAACGCATGTGTGACAGATAAACAGTAAATCAACAGATATGTAATCTAACTCTCCCCCTATGTTAGATACACCAAAAATAAACAATTCTTGAAAGTTCGCACAACACATATCGAGTCACACCACTACAAGAAGCATTATTCGTAAGAGTGCAAACATCTAGCAGATGATGGAGACCACACCGAGTAACATCAGGATCATAATCATATGTTGCCATTTGCAGGCATAACTATAGGTTGCTTCCTTTATCTCTTTGCCCAAAAGATTTTGATATGTGGGTGAGACACATAAATTAGTCACAGTAAAAAATGAAACATCCAAACTAAAAATTTCATACAGGCATAACCCAATTAAAAGAATCTCAAATATTAACAAAACTAGCCAAACTTCAATGTAACAGTTCCTGATACACCTAATTACATAACATTACCTTCAACCCTCAGAAAAAAAAGTGCCAGATATGAGAAATACAGTTAATCCACAATCAAATTATTTCTATAAAATTTTGATGCATAACCCACAAATATGAAACTATATCCTGAAATATAAACTTTCATATATGTGCAAAAGTGAAAACTTTCAATCAAACTACTGAATTAAGAACCAAAAAGCAAAACTATTGAATCAATTTGTCATCAAACTTTCAAACTCTAAATTCAATAACTTAAACTAACAAATAAAACTAAACAAAGACAACAAATTCAACTAAAAAAAATTCGCCCTCAAATTGCAAGAACCCAAAAAAAAAAAAAAAAAAAAGGTAATCCTTATAAATTCCACCGTTTCAAAAAGTTCCAAACTTTTTCGTAAAATTCAAACAAACCCCATTAAAAAAAAATTGAATAAATTAAATAAAAATAAAAATAGAGGAATTTGTGGTAGAAGTAATGTAAAAGCAGAGACAAAGTACGAAACTTTACGTACCTGCGTGAGTCTGAGAATCAGAGGAATAAGTTGTGGGAGCGAAAGAAGCTAAGAGTTTTTTTTTTTGCTTGAGGATAAAGTTTTTGAGAAGTGGACTGCGTACGAAGTAGGCAAAGGCAGAGGCAGGAACAGAATGCGGAATAGTAACGAATGCGGAATCGTAACGGAAAGAATGTTGGCAAAGGCAGGACCGCGTGCGAAGTAGGTGAAAACTGTCATCTCTTTAGGCCTGCTTTTCTTGAATTTCGTTTTTTTAAAGTGGCCCGTTTCAAATCGAAACCGCCATAAGCTGACGTGCACTTTGGCCCTTCATTGTTTTTTTTTAACAGAATTTTAACTTACAGCGTCCGCCATAACTTTTTATCGTTAGATTAAAATATCAATTAGTTTTTTGTGTAAGCAAAAATTAAATTTCAGATCTCTTATTCAATTATCAAAAACTTTACTTCTATCAAAAAAAAAAAAAAAAAAACTATCAAAGACTTTACGAGTTGAGTTAATTGGAACTCACTCATAGTTGATACTTAATAAGTTAATACCCCATTGATCCCACTACTATTTACAACAAAAAAAAAAAAAAAAAAAAAAAAAAAATCTTTTACAAGCTACAACTTTCTTTAGAACATTCTCATCAGGTGTTCTATAAATATGTCATTTTGATACACTGAAAAACCTACTTTATTATTTTAGTACATCATTTTACAATATACCCTATATCACATGTTTTATTTTTTAATTCTATACATTAAAATAATATACACAACACATTAAAATAATATTTAACTAGAATTGCCACCATAACCATAGCACCACCACCCACAACCACAAACACAACACATTAGAACCATCGGCAACTGTGGAGGATGACGCAACTTCAGACGACAACATGGTTCCGGTCTGGGTTTGGTCAGACCCATCGGCACCCCAACCCACCTCCAAAACAACAAAAATCCAAACCCATCGAAACCACCTAATACCAAAATCACAACCAACTCAACAACCCAAACCCAAAACTCAACCAACAACCCACCCCAACCCAACTGACCCATTTATTGTCTCAACCAATCACCGACCCAAAATCTCAACCCAACCAACCCATCAACTAACAAACTCAACCAACCACTAGACCAAAACCCCCAACGCCCGCCGTAACCAACTGACCCACAATCCAAAAGCCCTTGACGCCGATCCATAGATCTACTGCTCAATAAAGAGAGAAGAAAGAAGTTTATTTGGGTTTGATTTGAGGTGCAAAGAGAGAGAAAGACGTTTGACGTTGAGGGTGAAGGAGGGGCTAGGAATCTAATTTGAAGAATAGAGAGGGAGAGAGAGAGAACACGAGTTGGGAGAGAGAGATAGATTTGTGAGAAGAGAGAGAAAAAGTTGAATAAAGAATTGAGAGGAGAGAGAAAAAGTCAAATAAAAAATTATTTTTTTGGTTTGCATCAGGTGTTCTATAAAAATGTCATTTTGACACATCAAAAACATTACTTTATTATTTTAACACACCATTTTACAATTCACCATATATCACATCTTCTATTCTTCAATTCTATGCATTAAAATAATATATACAAAAATTAAAATAACATTAAAAAAACCAAAAATATATAAAAATACAAAATAAAAAAACCAACCACCCCTACCACAACCTACAGCCCACCCCCGCTGCCAGCACCCATCAACACCCCACATCCCACCCCACCACTGTCTCACACTAGAACCCCTACAGCAGAACACCAAAACCATCACCATAGAAAAACAAAAACAAAAACAAAAAACACAACCCAAGCAGCCGCATCCCACACACCCACCCACTGCTGCCACCAACCCACCCACCCATCAACACCCCACATCCCACCCCACCACCATCTCACACCAAAACCACCACCACAAAAAAAAAAAAAAAAAAAAAAAAAAAAAAAAACAAAACAAAACAAAACAAAACAAAACAAAAAAAAACAAAAAAAAACAAAAAACACAACCTAAGTACCGTCTCACACCAAAACCACCCACCATTGACCCACCCACCCACCGCCGATCCACCCATAGGCCGACCCACCCACCACCGAATTCGCACATCAAACCACCACTAATTTGCCCATCACCATCACAACCCACCACCATTGATCTGCCCATCACCATCTAAACCCACCTAACAAATTAATGCAAAAAAAAAAACCCACAACAACAGAGATCGACATCAGGTCGAGGAGGTGGCGCAGCGAGGCTGAGAGGAAGAGAGAAAAGCAACGAGAGTGAGAAGAAAAAAGAGTGAAAGAAGAAAAGTTAAGAGGTTGATAGGAATGTCTGAGGAAGAATGAGAGAAGAGAGAGAAAAAAAAAAGAATAAAGTGATGAGAGAGGATAGAGAAAAGAGAATAAAAAAATAATAAAACTTTTACCATTCTTGTCCATATGCTTCCATTTTTGAGATTGTACTGTTCACTCATGCCAAATATTTTGCCATTTAGAACACCTAATGACAGTGGTTTTTTGGTGTTCGGTGTGTCAAATGCCAAATATTTGGCATTTGACACACCTAATGGGAATGCATAGGTGAAGCATAGGTAAGTGTTCTATAATAAAAAGGTTTTAAAAAATTGAATCTTTTTTTGGGTCTAGTTAACTTAACTGATAAAATTTTTTATGGTCAAATAAAATAGAAGTTCGATAATAATTTTTTCTTTCTTAATTTTTTTTTAATGATATATTGGTACAAAAAGTTTAAAAAGTTGACTTTTTTTTTTCCTCAGTATTAGCCAGTAAATTTAACTATACTCGGTAAGTATTATACTGGATCTTAATTTTATTCTAGTGTATTTGAATAGGATATTAATTAACATAGGTTATTTCTAGACGCATGTTATGTAGATGCCATGTTCAATACACCTTACTTATGGAAGTGTGTTACATTTCAATATTTGTCTAATTATCAAATAAGAGATTTGAGTTTCGACAATGATTCTACCTTTCTTAATCTTTGTTGGTTTTTTTTTTTTTTTATTTGATCCATTGATATAAAAAATTAAAAAGTTGTTTTTTCTTTAATATTAGCCATTAAATTTAACTATACTCGGTGAGTATTGTACTGGATCTTCAATCTATTGTAGTGTATTGCATAGGATATTAATTAAAATATGTCATTGTCAGAGGCATGTTATGATTATGTCACGTTCAATACACCCTAGTTTTGGATATTTGTTATATGTTAATATTTTGTATAGTTGTCAAATCCTTTATTACGTGATTTGTTACTTTGTTGTGATTGATTTATAATAATAGCGTCAGAAAAGGACTATATGAAAGTAATATTACTTGGTTAATAAATTACGTTTATCTCTATGACATATTTAGCCTAGTTTTTACAACATCTTGAAATAACAGACAGTGAATTAGTTGATGAAAATAAATTCATCCAAATGCAATGAAAAGTTAATGATAAGTGGTGAATTTATGTGTCTATTATTAACTATAACTAGTAAGTTACCCGTGCGATGCATGGATAATGTTGTAATATTTTATGTAAATTTGTTTTTGGAAAATATTATACATATATTATAACATATTTATTATAAAACTTTGTTAGTAATGAGTTCATTATAAAAAGTAACAATTATAAATTGCATACATATATCTATTATAATTATTTTGATCAAGTAATGACCAATAATTAAAAACAACTTTAGATTAATATTGTATAATAAAAGTTGATAAAAGCATATTAATTCATTCTATATTATTGATTTGTATAATGTGATGTAATAAAAAGCTTTGTAGGGACTCAAAATGTAATGGACCCTAGACAATAAAATTTGTAGAGAATGGGTAGGAAGGACTAGGCATGTAGCAGGCAAGCAACGAATTTTAGGGCGGATCACTCTAAACGAACTGGACTTAGAAGTTCAGGTAAGAAAGACCCTCACTTTGACTAAGTCTTTTAGATCACCTCCGTTGCCATTTTTGCCCAGTGTTTGCAAGGCTGATAGATCCTCTGTTCTAGCCGAGGATCCCCCCCTTTTTGCTGGGAACTCTCTTAGATATATAGTCCTTTTTTGGCTTCATCCTCACCATCCATTTGTCAATTATCTGGTTTCTGTCTACAGGGGTCCCTCCCATCGTCTGTAATTAGCAGGCTTTATGTTAGTTCTTAGCCGCCTTTGCAGACTTTCTATTAGTTGTAGTAATCGTGGCAACTGGGCTTGCTAGTCACATCGCCATTAAAACGGCCAGAATGTTGGTGGGATATTTTCCCTTAAGTGAAGTCGGTGCGCCGAGGACAGGTCATCCTCGGCGCGGGCCTTTGGATGTTCTGGGTTCTTTCCCATTGTCCTCGGCCTCAGCACCGTCCTCGGCGCGGGCCTTGGGCCGCATGTAGTGGGCCAGCGTAGTGAGCGCATAGGGCCCCACAATAGCCCCTCAAAATTCTGCTGCACGTCCCCTTGGGCGGGGAGGAGGATTTTGATTTCCTCGGCGCCTTTCCTCAGCCCGTTGGCTCTACTTTGTCGTCAGTGCTATCGCTTTTGTAGCCGTTTTTTACAGTTTTCTTTTCGCGCAGAGTGTCACCCGAGGATGGTTGGGCTTGGGTTGTTTGCACCATAGTACTCAGTTTCTCACGATTTTTTGTCTCTGACAGGATTTGTTTGTTCGGCACCTAAAAAGGGGATTGGCTTTGCCTCGGTTTTTAGCTCATGACCCGTACGAGAGCCCTGGTTTCAATCAACGTTTGCGCGGCTTCATAATGACTGATTTCCATAGAGGTTTAGGTCTGAAATTTGTACAAGACCTCGCTTTTCCTTAGCGTTTATTTTTTACGGGGAGATTTCCTTCCCGCTGACCTGAGGTCTTTGACCATGCAATGCGTTTAAGCTTTACTTTGTGCTCGGTTTTCTTATTTTATGCTTGGTTCTCTCTGGGGCTTGGGTCCGAGGACCATGCGATGCCTTGGTTTTGCTTATCGTTTAGCTTTCATGATGACGTGTTTTTCTTGCTGGAAGTATCGAGTTTCTCGATCTCATTTAGCTATCTGAAGTATCTGTTTTCCCCATGAGGCCTGGGTCCGAGGACCATGCAGTGCCTTGGTTCTGTCCAGTACCCAGTTTTCCATTTTAATCATCTGAGGTCTCTGGTTTCCCCATGAGGCCTGGGTCCGAGGACCATGCAGTGCCTTGGTTCTGTCCAGTACCCAGTTTTCCATTTTAATCATCTGAGGTATCTGGTTTCTCCATGAGGCCTGGGTCCGAGGACCATGCAGTGCCTTGGTTCTGTCCAGTACCCAGTTTTCCATTTTAATCATCTGAGGTATCTGGTTTCCCCATGAGGCCTGGGTCCGAGGACCATGCAGTGCCTTGGTTCTGTCCAGTACCTAGTTTTCCATTTTAATCATCTGAGGTATCTGGTTTCCCCATGAAGCCTGGGTCCGAGGACCATGCAGTGCCTTGGTTCTGTCCAGTACCTAGTTTTCCATTTTAATCATCTGAGGTATCTGGTTTTCCCATGAGGCCTGGGTCCGAGGACCATGCAGTGCCTTGGTTCTGTCCAGTACCTAGTTTTCCATTTTAATCATCTGAGGTATCTGGTTTCCCCATGAGGCCTGGGTCCGAGGACCATGCAGTGCCTTGGTTCTGTCCAGTACCTAGTTTTCCATTTTAATCATCTGAGGTATCTGGTTTCCCCATGAGGCCTGGGTCCGAGGACCATGCAGTGCCTTGGTTCTGTCCAGTACCTAGTTTTCCATTTTAATCATCTGAGGTATCTGGTTTTCCCATGAGGCCTGGGTCTGAGGACCATGCAGTGCCTTGGTCCTGTCCAGTACCTAGTTTTCCATTTTAATCATCTGAGGTATCTGGTTTCCCCATGAGGCCTGGGTCCGAGGACCATGCAGTGCCTTGGTTCTGTCCAGTACCTAGTTTTCCATTTTAATCATCTGAGGTATCTGGTTTCCCCATGAGGCCTGGGTCCGAGGACCATGCAGTGCCTTGGTTCTGTCCAGTACCCAGTTTTCCATTTTAATCATCTGAGGTATCTGGTTTCCCCATGAGGCCTGGGTCCGAGGACCATGCAGTGCCTTGGTTCTGTCCAGTACCCAGTTTTCCATTTTAATCATCTGAGGTCTCTGGTTTCCTCATGAGGCCTGGGTCCGAGGACCATGCAGTGCCTTGGTTCTGTCCAGTACCTAGTTTTCCATTTTAATCATCGATTTTATCTAGGTATCCGCGGCCGTTTTAATTCTTGCCGCGTTTTACACTAAGCATTAAATAATTACAATTTTCAAGCAGAATAATAATAACAATAAATGCTGAAGTTGGTAGAAGATAAGACCTTGCTGTGTTTTGCCTCTTCGTTTGGTGGGATTCTTCAGATAACGAGGCGTTTTTTGGGCTGTCCGGGTGAGGCGTTCTGACGCTTCGGTGTCTTCCTGTTTAATGAGGCGTCCCCTCATTAATACTGACCATGGATTGATGGGGATCTAACGGTTGGCAAGCCCCTTGGAAATTGGGGCGGCATTATTGCCTCCGGAAATCTCTCCCTGGGATTCATTGTGGATTCGGCCCTCATCAATGTTCCTCCCGCTATAAAAGGCGTTCCTAGGGCGAACCTCCCCTTCACATTTGACAAACACTCATTCTGAAACTCCCCAAAAACACATCGCCAAAAATTCTTCAAGGCGCAATCATTCGAGCCCCTTCGCATGAACTGGCCCTGGAAAAGGGCGCTCCAGAGAATGCACAGCCCCCACCAGGAGCCGAGGATGGCATTCCGACTCTGGCCGCCACGCTGGTGCGGAGGTAGGGGAGATCCGAAGATTCTTCTTCTTTTCAACCTAACCGGGGACACAGCCCTCCTTACCACCTGGAGGAGGATCCGGACAGAACGTAACCTCCCTCTCTTAGGTATGGGTCTTTGACCCCCCAAGCAGGCTACAGTGGGGGTCGGAGAGAAACCAGGCGGAACCCAAGAGCGCAACCGTTGGGTTCCGCGGCCTCTTCCACCCCTTAATGTAGCTTTCCTATCTTCTCCACCCTTCTCCCTTCTCACGTCTTCTCTCTTCTCACTTCCGCCTTCTTCCTTCCTCCTCTCGTCCTCCACTTCTTTTTCTGATATTTGTTCTTCATCTCTTCTTTTCTTCATCTCTTCCTCTACTCTCCTTTTCTATCTTCTGTTCTTCTGCCATTGTTGCTCTCCACCCCTTGTTCCTCTGTCGGCTTCGTCATGTGTCTGCCTTTGTAGTTAGCTTTAGAACAAGCCCCCTGGGCATTACCTGTAAGAGATGTAATCTTTTTTCATATATCAATAAAAGAAGTATACTTATTTCATGTATTGTATATACTCTCTTTTTTTTTTTTTTGCACTTGTTTCTTGTTGTTGTAAATTGCCGAATGAATATTGTTGCTAAGAACTGTGTGGATTTGCATCTTTTCCCTATTGATTTGTCGTTTTGTTTTCTTTGCGTTGTGCCGCTAACGCACAAGTCCGCCCCACGGTGGGCGCCAATTGTAGGGACTCAAAATGTAATGGACCCTAGACAATAAAATGGGTAGGAAGGACTAGGCATGTAGCAGGCAAGCAACGAATTTTAGGGCGGATCACTCTAAACGAACTGGACTTAGAAGTTCAGGTAAGAAAGACCCTCACTTTGACTAAGTCTTTTAGATCACCTCCGTTGCCATTTTTGCCCAGTGTTTGCAAGGCTGATAGATCCTCTGTTCTAGCCGAGGATCCCCCCCTTTTTGCTGGGAACCCTCTTAGATATATAGTCCTTTTTTGGCTTCATCCTCACCATCCATTTGTCAATTATCTGGTTTCTGCCTACAGGGGTCCCTCCCATCGTCTGTAATTAGCAGGCTTTATGTTAGTTCTTAGCCGCCTTTGCAGACTTTCTATTAGTTGTAGTAATCGAGGCAACTGGGCTTGCTGGTCACATCGCCATTAAAACGGCCAGAATGTTGGTGGGATATTTTCCCTTAAGTGAAGTCGGTGCGCCGAGGACAGGTCATCCTCGGCGCGGGCCTTTGGATGTTCTGGGTTCTTTCCCATTGTCCTCGGCCTCAGCACCGTCCTCGGCGCGGGCCTTGGGCCGCATGTAGTGGGCCAGCGTAGTGAGCGCGATAGGGCCTCACAAGCTTCATTACGATTTTTTTTTTTTTTTTTGGGTTCTACAATGCTTTGTTATTGCGGTATGGTGATGCTTGTTATCATCATCAGTTTCTCCATCTTCAATGTTTGAAGTTTAGTCTGTCCATATTTGTTCAATTTTTGAGCTTTCATCACTTTTTCCTTTTGTTGAATTATTTGTGTTAATCACTAATGAATTGGCACCAAGAGATTCTTGATTGGATCTTACAAAGTTTGGACTTTGTCGCTGAGATTTTTCATAGGTATTTGCATTTATATTAAATTTCAATGATATGACAGTTTTTTGTAAATGTTTTTATTTTTTATTTTTGTTAATTTTGGAATAGTGCAGCAAAAAGAATTATTATAGCATATTGGATTGTGTATTTTTTTTTTTTCTTCCATACCTTTTTGTCATTTGAATATATATATATATAGCAGTTATAGTGAGATAAATATATTATAAATATTTAGAGAGTATGCAGTTAATGTGAGTGCCTCCAACTTTGGGATAAAAAGATTTGTTTTCGTTTCACATTTTGCACACCAAAATGATCATGCTTGTAGTTTGACATGCCTTTCATAAAGTACGCACAAAATGTAATACTAACCTATTGTTGTATCAATGTTACTTATTGTTGCAATACCCTACCAGTTCACATCTTGCAATGAACTTTGAAATTAATATGTATTATTTTTTTAATATAAATAATATGATGTATTATTAATTTTTTACGTAAATGATGAGTATAATTTGAAATGATTAACATACCTGTTACGTAAGATCTCATTCAATGCATTTTATCTTTAGTATTGTCTTCATATTATTTAAAGATAAATCCTCTTATGAAAATTGTTTTGCGTGTATTTTTGGTATTTCTTGTATAGGATCATGTTTTTTACCATTCCTATCATTGAATTTTTTTTAAAGAAAATATTAAGTTAATGGCATTTTATGAGATAGTATATGCTCTTTATTAGACTTTTTGTTATTATAAATCTTAGAAAAATGCACTTGTCAATTATTTCAACAACCTTAGGGATCTCAAGATTTATATATATTTTTGTTGCACTGGTCGATGACAGAGAATTTGTCTGCATAAATTGCATAGAACATTATTGATAGACAAAAGCATATTGAATTGAAATTGGGGAAAAATGGAGACATGATTTCATGAGAATGAGATTTTCTAAAATAACTTTTGAATGGTATGGAATTCTTTGATGCGGCCTGAATGTTTTAGAAATTAGACATTCCAAGCTTGAATTTCGACATAAATTTTGAATTTTTTTGGCTCAGATCAAGAGAGGTGTTGTTTGAATATGGCCCACCGAGTAACCTGAAATTCGGAATCCAGCTACGTGCCGATAGAAGGTGAAAAAATGGAAGTCTAACGTTCCGCTGACAAATTTGGTTTTAAAATTTTTTCCCTATACCTTGAGATCAATCCACACAAAATCAAATTTTTGAAAAAAAAATGTTTGTAGCTAGTTATTTACGAGACTAAATCAATTTGAAAAAGCGTTGAAAAGTGACCTTTGGTTACCCTTTTGACAATAACTTTTGAAAGGTAAGGAATTCTTAGACGCGGCTTGAATGTTTTAGAAAGTAGACATTTCGAATTTGAATTTCAACACAAATTTAGAATTTTTTCGGCGCAAATCATGAGAGTTATTGTCGTTCGAATATAGCCCACCGAGTTACCCGAAATTGGAATCCAACTATGTGCCGATAGAAGAGCGTAAAAATAGAAGTCTAACATTTTTTTTTCACATATTTGGTTTTAAAATATTTTTCCTATACCTCGAGATCAATCCACACAAAATCAAATTTTTGGTAAAAAAATACGTTAATGGCTAGTTTTTCACAATACTAAATCGCTTTGAAAATGTGTTGAAAAGTGACCTTTGGTCACAGTTTTCACAATAACTTTTGAACGGTATGGAATTCTTTGATGCAGCCTGAATGTTATAGAAATTAGACATTCTGAGCTTGAATTTCGACATAAAGTTTGAATTTTTTCAGTTCAGATTAAGAGAGGTATTGTCGTTTGAATATGGCCCACCAAGTTACTTGAAATTCGGAATCCAGCTATATGCCGATAGAAGGATGAAAAAATAGAAGTCTAACGCTCCCTTGATAGCCTTAGTTCATTCATAGGTTGTCTGGAGGATGGTCCATGCTTCCTTTGTGGTTTTAGTAGAGGATATCTTCTTGAACTCCTCATTGGTGACCGCACTGTATAAGGCATTCAATGCCTTACTGCTGAAGTTTGCCGCCTTGATCTTAGCATCATCCCAGTTGGCCGGCGCTTTCTTTGGCTTGGTCCAGCCAATCTCTACAGCTTGCCACATTTTCTCATCTAAAGACTACAAGAAAGCTCTCATGCGTACTTTCCGGTATGTATAGTTAGTACTATCAAACAATGGAGGTATAATAAGAGATTGTCCTCTATCCATGACAAACAAGGGTCAATGGATCACATAGTAAAGATTAACCTTAATCAGAGTGTGCCTGCTCTGATACCACTTGATAGGCCAAAAATGTATTGACCTCCTTGTGATGAATTAATTGATTAATTAGTCAAGTTTATTTATTAATCAAATTAACATGCAAATGTATGGTAGCACAAACAAATCACCAATTAAACTAAGTATGCAGCGAAAAAATAAATTGACACGATGATTTTTTTACAAATGGGGAAAACCTACACGGCAAAAACCCCACCAGGTGATTTTAAGGTCATCACTCCCGAGAATCCACTATTATCACAACAAGCAGTTACAAGTAAAGGAATCTCAGTATCTTATACTAACCTACAATTGAACCCTTACCCCAATACCTAATTGGACTTGTTCTATAGTGACAATCTCTCCTTGTAATGCACGACTCTCAGTATGTGACTAACCAATTGCGCGGATCCCAGTACGTGACTTCAATCACTAACTAGAGAAGATTGTTGGCTGCAAAGTTCTTCAGTTCATCACAACGATGAAGATCGAGAAAATGCTTGGTCACAAAACGCTATGTTGTACAAACATAGCAACTTCTTCACAAGAAAGATGAACTAGGGCAAATTCTATCTCTAGTCATAATTTGCTTGAATAAACTTTGCTCAACACTTGTGCAACTTGTTCCATCTTTGACGACCCTTAAAATAATCCTTTTATATGTCTAGGGTTGTGAGAAAAGAAAGTCCAAATATGCAATCACGGATTGGAATCAAAACAGAAGTGAAATTCTGTTTTTCATAAACCTCGACCGATAGCTATCTGTCGAGCTACTGTTGAGCTTTAATGACAGGTACTTTCTTAGCTTGAATCTTGGACAGACTTGCATGACTTTAATACTTGAACTTGAAACAAGGTTTCTTGAAGTATTAAACACATCCTAGATCTACCCAAATACAAGTAAAGTGCGTTTTGTCAAAGGATTAGCCAATTACATAAAATAGTGACATATGTTCCTAACAAGTGAATCACATATGTTCTAACAAGCTCCCCCTTTGGCAATTCGTGACAAAACCACAACAAACAAATGAACATATGAAAGAAGTCATAAATCACTCAACTCATATTCACTTGTTGAATACAATAAAATCTATACTAACACAAACTCTTGAAAAACTTTGCAAGAAGAGAGTCTATGGCAAGGAAGACTTTGACAACCTATATTTCTGAAACACTTTAAACAAAACTCATCAAGGCATCTTTATGTGAAATAGAAATAATAGATTGCATACAATATATAAGAAACATGTGTATAAAGAAAGAAAAGAAACAACAATTAAAGAGATAGGTGAAAGAACTGTAATAACAACCTCAAAATGTATATATATAAACAAGTACAAGGTTTGCTCTCACAAAAAGATCACAAGATCTAAGGTACAAGATATGATGTATCTGAAAAAGAAAGAAAAGAAAAAAAAAATACATCTAATCCTCACTACATCCCTCAATGTGCACTCTCCCATAATAAAAATCTCCTATACTAACCCTCCCCCTAACTATGACTACTCTCATAACCAAAACTACTCCCCTTTTTTGTCACGAGTGACAAAGGGTAAGAGTGTCAAGTAGACATCTCATTAGAGCTGGAAGAGCTAGCATCTCCATCCTCACCATCATCATCGTCGTTGGAGTCGTCATCGTCCTTAGATGCCTTGGGTGCCTCGGGAGAAGGAGAGGGAGACTCCATAAAGCCACCAAGGCGAGCCTACCGTCTAGCAATACGGCCGACACAGGTGTTCACCTGACACAACTCATCAGTGAGAGTGTCAAGGCGAGCATCCATGCACTGAAGTTGCGCCATGATCACATCCAAAGTCACACCTCCCGCTGAAGTAGAGGGAACGGAGGTGGATGGAGCTGAAGGAGTAGGAGGAGCTACTGAACCGGACTGCCTCGATCGAAACTGTGCCTCGCTCCATTTAACGGTAGCGTAGTCAATGGCACACATGATGGGGAAGTGGTCGGACGAGGGAAAAGGAACAGAAAAATGGCATAAAATCTATGTGGTAGTTGAAGGGAAGATGAGTTTATCATGGGTCGCCGTATAGCAAAAATCGAGTACGAGGCTCAATGAATGAGCATGTGACGTGTAACAATAATATTATCATGGGCTCAACCCAATCCAAACCTACCAGCACACAAACAATTCAACATGTATAACACACAACTAAATGCATGAAAATACAATTATAATGCACATGAGATGCAATGCATGAAGTTTTTAAGATCAAATCTTCAAAACTCATCCCAAAAATTTCACAAAAACCTCTTTGATTTTGAAAAACCCCAAATTTTGCAAAAATCCCAAAAACTTAGGTTATAAAGTATGAAATGCATGAAAATGAGGGATTAGAAACTTACCAAGTGAAGAAAAACTTGAATAAGCTTGAAAAATTCCTTGAGGAAGAGGTTTACAGAGAGAAGAGAGTGTTTGGGAGGTGAATAGGAGTGGACAGATCGAGAGAGATCAAGAAAATGAGGATCGGATCGCGCTAAAGCCTATATATAGGTGTTCAGTAATTTTCAATAGATAGAGGTGTCGAGAGAGGTGTCAAGCTTTAAAAACTTTGATAGATGCAGCTATCGAGAGGTGTCCAGAGGTGTCCACAGCAAAACAAGCTCAATGGATCGAGGAGGTATTGAGCAGCTATTGAGGGGATAGGAACTTTCTCGATCGATCCACCTAGCTATCGAGAGGTGTTGAGATTGCGATAAAAATCAACTAAAGATCTTGAATGATAAGCCAAGTATCAAGAGGTGTCAAGGAGCTATCGAGATTGCTTAAAAACAATTTTTCAAGAAGAGAAAAACATAGATATGAATGCAATCAAACATGCAACTCAAACAAGGATCCAAACAACATTTTGAACTCTTAAAATCATCTCTCAATCATAAAAAATTAAGCACATAGCTCCCACACACACACACACACACACACACACTAAACAAGTCTAACCAATTTTATATTTCAAAAACAAGTCAAGACAGTTTAGTGAGCATACATTAACACGTGTAAACCTTGTGATGGCCAAATCACATTGTACCTGCACATGTATCAAGAGTAGCAAAGAATATTGCGTGTTGTGTGTGAAAAACATCGCAAGATTGCATGATCACTTTAACTTACACACACAATCATAACTGTTAGATGGGGACTATCACCTTCAAGGTACATCCTATAACTCCCATATCTCCTAGAATACATGTTTGCAATCATATATAAAGCATTTTGATCTTTTTACTTTTAATTTTCTTTGCATATTTTTCTTTTTAAGCAAATCATGCATGGGCATATAAGAGATAGAAAAGAAATACCCAATGCGGTCTAAATGTTTCGGAAAGTAGACATTCCAAGCTTGAATTCAACACAAATTTTAAATTTTTTTGGCACAAATCATGAGAGTTATTGTCATTTGAAAAATGGCCCACCGAATTATCCAAAATTCAGATTCCAACTATGTGTCGGTAGAAGGGCGTAAATATGGAAGTCTAATGTTTTTTTTTCACGGATTTGGTTTTATAATATCGTACCTATACCTCGATACCAATCCATGCAAAATCAAATTTTTGGGAAAAAATAAGTTAATGGCTAGTTATTCACGAGACTAAATCACTTTGAAAATGCGTTGAAAAGTGACCTTTGGTCACTGTTTTGACAATAACTTTTAAACAGTAAGGAATTCTTTGACATGGTCTTTATGTTTTAGAATGTAGACATTTTGAGCTTGAATTTTGACACAAATTTTGAATTTTTTTGGACACAAATCATGAGAGTTATTGTTGTTTGAAAAATGGCTCATCGAGTTACCCGAAATTCGGATTCCAACTATGTGTCGATAGAAGGGCGTACAAATAGAAGTCTAACGTTTTTATCACGAATTTGGTTTTAAAATATTATACCTATACCTCAAGACCAATCCACAAAAAATCAAATTTTTGGTAAAAAATACGTTAGTGGAAAATTATTCACGAGACTAAATCGCTTTGAAAATGTCTTGAAAAGTGCCTTTAGTCACCGCTTTGACAATAACTTTTGAACAGTAAGGAATTCTTTGACACAGTCTTAATGTTTTGGAAAGTAGACATTCCAAGCTTGAATTTCAACACAAATTTTGAATTTTTTTGACATAAATCATGAGAGTTATTGTTGTTTGAAAAATGGCCCACCGAGTTACCTGAAATTCGGATTCCAACTATGTGCCGATAGAAGGGTGTAAAAATGGAAGTCTAACGTTTTGTTCACGAATTTGGTTTTAAAATATTATACCTATACTTTGAGATCAATCCACACAAAATCAAAATTTTTGGAAAATGTACGTTAGTGGCAAGTTATTCACAGGACTAAATCGCTTGGAAAATGTGTTGAAAAGTGACATTTGGTCACCATTTTGACAATAACTTTTGAATGGTGAGGAATTCTTTGACGCGGTCTGAATGTTTTGGAAAGTAGACATTCCGAGCTTGAACTCAACACAAATTTTAAATTTTTTTGGCACAAATCATGAGAGTTATTGTCGTTTGAAAAATGGGCCCACCAAATTATCCGAAATTCGGATTCCAACTATGTGTCGATAGAAGGGTGTAAATATGGAAGTCTAATGTTTTTTTTTCACGGATTTGGTTTTATAATATCGTACCCATACCTCGATACCAATCCACGCAAAATCAAATTTTTGGGAAAAAATACGTTAGTGGCTAGTTATTCACAAGACTAAATCGCTTTGAAAATGCATTGAAAAGTGACCTTTGGTCACCATTTTGACAATAACTTTTAAACAGTAAGGAATTCTTTGACACGGTCTTTATGTTTTAGAATGTAGACATTTTGAGCTTGAATTTTGACACAAAGTTTGAATTTTTTTGGACACAAATCATGAGAGTTATTGTTGTTTGAAAAATGGCTCATCGAGTTACCCGAAATTCGGATTCCAACTATGTGTCGATAGAAGGGCATAAAAATGGAAGTCTAACGTTTCGTTCACGAATTTGGTTTTAAAATATTATACCTATACCTCGAGACCAATCCACAAAAAATCAAATTTTTGGTAAAAAATACGTTAGTGGCAAATTATTCACGGGACTAAATCGCTTTGAAAATGTGTTGAAAAGTGCCTTTAGTCACCGCTTTGACGATAAATTTTGAACGGTAAGGAATTCTTTGATGCAGTCTTAATGTTTTGGAAAGTAGACATTCCAGGCTTGAATTTCAACACAAATTTTGAATTTTTTTGGCAAAAATCATGAGAGTTATTGTAGTTTGAAAAATGGCCCACCGAATTATCCAAAATTTGGATTCCAACTATGCGCCGATAGGAGGGCCTAAAAATGAAAGTCTAACGTATGTTTCATGAATTTGGTTCTAAAATATTATACCTATACCACGGGACCAATCCCCACAAAATCAAATTTATGGAAAAAAATACGTTAGTGGCTAGTTATACACGAGACTAAATCGTTTTGAAAATGTGTTGAAAAGTGACCTTTGGTCATCGGTTTGACAATAACTTTTGAACGGTAAGAAATTCTTTGACGCGGTTTGTATGTTTTAGAAAGGAGACATTCCAAGCTTGAATTTGAAGGAAAATTTTGAATTTTTTTAACATAAATCATGAGAGCTATTCGACTAAAAAATGGCCCGCTGAGTTACCCGAAATTCGGATTCCAACTATGTGCCGATAGAAGGGCGTAAAAATGGAAGTCTAATGTTTCGGTCACGAATTTGGTTTTAAAATATTATACCTATACCACGAGACCAATCCACACAAAATCAAATTTTCGGTAAAAAACACGTTAGTGGCTAGTTATTCACGAGACTAAATCACTTTGAAAATGTGTTGAAAAGTGACCTTTGGAAACCGGTTTTGTTGGGGGGACCACAATTTGACTCCCTATAACCACTCTAAAGACAGGCCTGCATGGTGGAATGGCATAACTCACGATTCGATAAATTCTTTGACGCAGTCTGAATGTTTTATAAAGTAGATGTTCCAAGCTTGAATATTAACACAAATTTTGAATTTTTTCGAAACAAATCATGAGAGTTATTGTTATTTGAAAAATGCCCCACCGAGTTACCCGAAATTCAGATTCCAACTTTGTGCTGATAGAAGGGCATAAAAATGGAATTCTACCATTTTTTTCACGGATTTAGTTTTAAAATATTTTGTGGGAGCAAGTCTTAGTTAGAACAGAATTTGTTGTTGGGGGGCTTGAGCTTAGTACTTTAACTCTCAAGACACCACTCGCTCTTTCACATTGCTCTCTTGCTTGTGCTATGTCTCTCTCCCAATTCTTTGATCACCAAAGTATTCTCTGTGTGAACACGATCTGTCGAGAGAGATCAGGGAGAAAAGAGAAAAAATTGCGATGAAGCATATATATAGAAATTCATAAAGCTCGATGGACCGAGAGGTGTTGAGCTTTAAAACGTGTGAATTAGCTGTCGAAGAGCTATCGAGGATCTGTTGAGAGGTGTCCACAGCAAAAGGGTCTTGATGGATCGAGAAACTACCGAGCATCCAGAAAATTTCTTGATGGATCAAGTAGCTATCGAGAAGCTATTGAGAATGAGATAAAAAGAAGCTAAAAGGGCTCGATAGATAGCCTAGCTATCGAGAGGTGTCCTGCAGCTATCGAGATTGCTTAAAAACATTTTTTCAAGGAGAGGAAAACACAGGGCTGAATGCAATCAAGCATGCTATACAAGCAAAAATCCAAACAATATTTTAAGCTCTCAAAATCATCTCTCAACAAGAAAAATGTCAAGCACATAGATCCAGAACGCACACACACACTAAACAAGTCTAACCAATTTTATATTTCAAAAACAAGTTAAGACAGTTTAGTCAACATACATTAACACATGTATTCTTTGTGATGGCCAAATCACATTGTACCAGCACATGTACCAAAAGTAGCAAAGAATATTGCGTGTTGTGTGTGAAAAACATCCCAAAATTGCATAAGTGTCTACAAGTTATGACGATTTGAGATATGAGAAAATCACTTTAACTCACACACAATCATAACTGTTTGATAGAGACTATCACCTTCGAGGTACATCCTATAACTCCCACATCTCTTAGAATACATGCTTGCAATCATATATAAAGTATTTTTATTCTTTTTGCTTTTTCTTTATCTTTGCATATTTTTCTTTTAAGCAAACCATGCATGGCATATAAGAGATAGAAAAGAAATATCCAATGATGTTAAGTGTATGACATTCCACTTTTGCTATGCCGAAGCATACAAATGTCATTTCATGATTGGCGGGCAATAGTGGTAAGATGATTATTTATGCCTTTTTCTTAGGATTTTCTAGTTTTTCCCGTCAAAAAGAGTGATACGAGTGTTAAGTACAAGATATTACTTAATCTTACTCATCACAAACATGAGCCATAAAGCTCACTTGCTTAGTTGTGCATACAGATGCTCATCTAAGCCACAAAAGATACAAAGTTTAGAAAACTTTGTTTCAATGGCCATCCAAGGTACACAAGTACCAATGTAAGCAAACACACTGTTTTTGTATTTTTATGATTTTTCAAAAAAAAATTTATGAAAAACAAAATAGAACAAAACTGAAAACAAACAAACAAAAACATGTTAAACAAAGCAAAGCATAAAACTAGATGCAAATACATGAGGAAGAAGGAGGAGAAGAGGAGATCAATCCATGGAGATAACACCAATGTTTTGGCGAAGGAATTCAAATCTTTTGCTATCAAGAGGTTTGCTAAACAAATCAGCCTTCTGATCATCAGTGAATGAACTCAAGGGTAAGAGTACCATCTTTGACAAGCTCCCGAATGAAGTGACGTTGAATCTCTATGTGACGTTGAATCTCTTGACGAATACCATCATCAAGGAGGAGTTTTTGCATCTATAGCAGTTGGGTGCAACATCTACCGGCAGCGATGTACTCAGCTTCTGCAGTGGATAATGAGATGGAGTTCTGCTTTTGCTCATCTAGGAGACAAGATTATTACCCACATAAAAATAACCCCCCGAAGTACTCTTACTGTCATCAGCATTCCCAGCCCAGTTGGCGTCAGAATACCCAACTAAGACATAATTTGTGTCCTTGCTATACCACACACCAAAGTCAGTAGTGGTTTTGACATACTTTATGATTCTTTTCAAAGCAATCATATGTGACTCATTGGGATTAGCCTGATATCTAGCACACACTCCCACACTGTAACTAATGTCGGGTCCATTAGCAGTAAGGTAAAGAAGACTACCTATCATACTTCTATAAAAAGAAGAATCAACAGTTTTTCCCAATAAATCAACAATGAGTTTAACATTTGGGCTCATAAGGGTTCTAACAAAACTAGCAGATTCCAAACCAAACTTTTTCACAAGATTTTTAGCATATTTAGATTGAGATAGGAATATACCGGAATCTTGTTGATGAATCTGTAAGCCAAGGAAGTGAGTCAACTCTCCAATCATGCTCATCTTGAACTCGGCCTGCATGAGTTTTGAGAAACTATGAGCAAGTTCATGTCGACCCAAATATGATATCATCAACATAAACGTGAGCAACTATCAACTCGCTGTCTTCCCTTTTGATGAAGAGAGTTTGATCAGCATTTCCTCTTGTGAACCCATGTGACACCAAGTATTGTGTGAGCCGATCATACCAAGCTCTGGGGGCTTGCTTTAAGCCATAAAGTACCTTTTTGAGGTACAATACATGATCCAAAAAGTGTGGGTCAATGAATCCTTTTGGTTGAGCCACATAGACATCTTCCTTAAGGAACCCATTCAAGAAAGCAGTCTTTACATCCATTTGGTAAAGCTTGAACTTCAAGTGGCATGCTAAGGCTAGGAGAATTCTGATGGACTCCATACGGGCTACTGAAGCAAATGTCTCATCATAGTCTACTCCTTCCATTTGAGAGTATCCTTGAGCTACAAGACGAGCCCTGTTACAGATCACATTACCCTCATCATCAGTCTTATTGCGGAATATCCACTTTGTGCCAATGATGTGCTCACCTTCCAATCTAGGTACTAGAGTCCAAACATCATTCCTTTGAAACTGAAGCAGTTCATTGTGCATAGCTTCTACCCAGCTTTCATCCTGAAGAGCTTCCTCAACTTTAATGGGTTCAACCTGTGACAAATAGTAAGAATAGGACACAAAGTTAGCAACACATTTATCAACTGTACGCTTCCTTAGCTTAAGTTCATTCATGTTTCCCACAATAACTTCAAGAGGATGATTCAATTTGATCTTTGAGGAAGGTCCTTGCTCTTCATGGGATTCAGGATTAGGTGAGGTAGGTATGTCTATTGAACCTTCCATAGCACTTGGAGTGCCAGGAGTACTTGGAGATGCAGGCTCTTGATTAACAATTTCTTGAACGTCCTTTGGCTTGGGAGGAATAATTTCTTTGGGAATTTCCTCACTAAGTTTCTCAGAACTGAACTCTGAAGATTCTTCGATAACAACATTCACAGTTTCCATTACGTTCATGGTTCTTTTATTGTATACCCGGGTCTAAAATATACTCTGTTAACCGTATGACATGTAGTGTTGACGGCTTCTTCCCACAAGTTTCTAGCCACATCCTTGTTGTGCAACATGACTCTAGCCATCTCCTGAATGACCTTGTTCTTTCTTTCTACTATACCATTCTGCTGAGGAGTAATAGGAGCAGAGAATTCCTGAGATATACCTGACCTAGTGCTGAAGGACTCCATGTAAGAGTTCTCAAATTCTTTACCGTAATCACTTCAAATTCGATCAATCTTCAAGCTCTTCTCATTCTGCAATCTTGTGCACAAGACTTCAATGTGCTCAGGAGCATCAGACTTAGATCATAGGAGGATAACCCAAGTGTACCTAGTGAAGTCATCTACCACAACCATGATGTATCTCTTTCCACCAAGAGACTTGGTTCTGGTTGGACCCATGAGATATGGATGTAGTAGAACCAATGGTCTAGATGTAGCGGATGTCTGAGTGCCCAGATGTTTAGCTTTCGACTGTTTTCCAAGCTAACATGGTCCACACACCACATTGTTCACTCTACTAAGTTTTAGTATGCCCAAAACTTATTCATGCTTACATACAATTGAAAAATGTTTGTAACTAGCATGTCCCATCCTTTGGTGCCATAGATCTTCATTTGGTAAACGAATGCTATTGCACACAATATCAGCATTAGGACCCAAGCCATAACAATTGTCTAGAGTGCGTGTTAGGATTAATGCCCTTAAATCCTATTGTATGATGCTATGTATGTTATTATGTATGACATTATGTATGACTTAATGTTGTAATTAATAAAGTTGTTTTATTATTATCTAAAATAATGGTAACATGAATATTCGGACATTATCATATAGTCCATGAGATGCATAGTATGTGATTTATGTGAAAAGTCACAAAAGATATAAATCACAAGTTCTTTGTAAACTCAAAATATTAGTTTGTAGTCGGTGATGAAATTAGGCATTTCATTTGCGAAGATTATAACATATCAACTAAGATTAAGACATATTGAACTAGACCACTATGAGATTTATTATTCTCCTAACGACTGTCAATTAGGAATGGCAACGGGTCGGGTTCAGGGCGGGTTTTTTCATACTCGGACCCGACCCGTGGGTTTGCCCCAAAAACACGGACCCGGCCCGTTTATTAAACGGATTTTTTTCTTAACCCCAAACCTGGCCCGTCGGGTACCCACGGCCCTGCGGGCCCCGCTAGCCATGCCACGATTTGGGCCCAAACTGTGGCCCAATCCCCAAAAAAAAAAAAAAAATCATTATTTTTGAAAATGTGTTTGCCAGATTCTTTATTTTTGAGAATGTATTTGCCCAGATTCAAGGCTTGAATCTGGGCAAAACATAATTTATTATTATTATTTTTTTTTTTTATACTAGCAGGAGTATACTTATGTAGAGAAAATCAAAGAAATCAAAGAATGAAATACCCACATACAAAAATTGTTGAAAAATAATAAAGACTTGAGGATCAGCAGAGAAAATCACAGAATGAAATTGAAAAATAAAAAGAACCACCAGGAAATCATGGATGAACAATGACCAAAAATTTCTGATTTTCCCTTTCAAAATCACAAAAACAAACACAAATCCTAACACAAACACAAAAATTTCAAATTTATAATTTTCCCATTCAAAATCACAAACACAAACACAAACACAAAAATTTCAAATTTATGATTTTCCCTTTCAAAATCACAAACACAAACACAAATCCTAACACAATCACAAACAACTCACATGCTTGAGCTGAAATGAATTCAGAAAAAAAAAAAAAAAAAAAAAAAAAAAAAAAAAAAAAAAAAAAGGATAAAGAACGAGGTGGTGACAGGTCGAAGTTTGAGACATCAGACATCAGACACCTTTGTCTGGTCCACTGTTCTTTACAAGAATCTATAGAAAAACTTCAACTGACCTTTACTTTCTTATATTATATTATTACAAGACTGCCATTCCAGCTCTTCAAAGTTCAAACCTTAAATAAGTAATTAAACAACAACCTTAGCTTGATATGAGATTTACAATTCAAATTTCAAAGTGCCATGCGGAGACAGATCTGGGTGAGTGAGAGGGAGTGACCGAGTGAGAATGGGAAAGGAGAAAAAGAGTAGTGGTTGAGTGAATGAAATGGGAACATGGGGGTTAGGGTTTTTTTTTTTTTTTTTTTAACTTATATATATATATATATATATGGGTATTTTAGTATTTTTAACTTATATATAAATGGGTCATGTCGGGTCGGGTCCGGGTTCGAGCCGGGTTTTTGCAAAAACCCGGACCCGTTTCGGGTTTTTTTTTTTAAAAACCCATACCCAACCCTATAATTTATCGGGCCGGGTAAAATCCGACCCATTAGGGTTGGACCGGGCCGGGTATCCGCATGTCGTATATAAATTGCCATCCCTACTATCAATTGAATAATAAATCTCACGACTTATATTTACATGAACTCTTAATCCTGAAAGAATAATGGACCTTATCATGGAGTGTAGGTTTCTTTGATATATCAGAAGTGAGATCTAAAATTATGGTCAAAACCTCAATATGTTGGGCAGCCACATTTAGTATTGATGGAACATATATTCTCAAGATGGAATTCATAGTCTCTTAACGGAGATACAAAATATTCCCTTGAGATAAGTTTAATGGGTTTGTTAGTCAGAGAGTTAGGCCTAACCACTTTGGTAAGAAATTACTAAAGTATATATTTATGAAATTAGATTTCATAAATATATGATGAATAACTTAAAGGATTAAACCCGGGTACTCAAGGATTAAGATGTAGTAATTTACAAAGTGGCAGTTCACATTCATGACTTTGTATTACTATGAATACTTTATGAAGGGGTTGCATGTACAATAAAGTCTTGAGATATAATTTATTAATAAGGCCTAAAGTGCAATTATATTTAGATAGTGGTATTAAATATAATTAATGGTAACTTTGGACTTATCAAGAGTTGACAGAAAAGCCCAAGGCCGATTGGAGTTAGTGTCTTATTTGTTCCCTTTTAGTCCCACTCCAAGTCACATACTATAGCCCAATTAGAAAGGCCCAAAAGGCTAGCCCAATTAGATAATCAATTATTAGGAGAGAAACATACAGAATTTTGGTAACTAACTAAAAAAAGTGTATGAAATGGTTTTGTATGTGAGTGTTGGATACTCTCTCATTCTCTCTTAAACAAACTCATATAACTGATTGAGAGACCACACCGGTGGAATTGGAGGGAAGATTACAAGTGTTCCCAAGTGCTTCTAATCTTTGTTTCGAAATTCACCACACTAAGGTACACTATCTTGTTATTATATTCTGAAATTTACATAGAACATGCTATCAATTGCGAATGAAGTAGATCCATTAATTTTCCGTTACGTATGTTTTATATGTGATACAAACATGTATTTTTCCATTAGTGCGAACACCACTTACGAGTTTCTTGCCAAACTCATCCATGACAAAGAATTTTCCTTTAGAGAATAGTACCATGAAGTCTTGATCACATATCTGACTTATGCTTAACAGGTTTACTCTCAAATCTTCTACATATAAAACATTTGCAATGTCTGGCAGTCCAGGTAGAGAGATGATTCCCTTTCCTTTAATCTGTGATTTGCTTCCATCACCAAAAGTGACATTACCACCTTTCTTAGACTTAAAAACCTTGAAGAGAGATCGGTCTTTAGTCATGTGTCTTGAGCAGCCGCTGTCAAGGTAACACAAACACGTGCCTATAACCTTAAATGCAGACTTCATCATGAAGCATACTTCGTGCTTGGATGACAAATCAGTGGGAATGGTGTTTTCTCTCATTTTCCTTTTATGAACAAGGCCTTTGACTTTCACTCTTCTCAGACGAACTCCTTTACACATTTTCTGATACACTTAAACAAGTAGAGATTAGAAAAACAAGATGTATTTGAAAATAAAGATCTATTAAAGCCAGTTATAGCCATGACAACAGGGGTCAATGGATCACACAGCAAAGATTAAACCTAATCAGAGTGTGCATGCTCTGATACTACTTGATAGGCCAAGAATGTATTGACCACTTGTGATGAATTAACCAATTAATTAGCCAAGTTGATTAATTAATCAAATTAACATACAATATGCGTGGCATCACAAACAAATCACCAACTAAGTAAAATGCAGCGAAAAATAAATTGACACGGTGATTTTATTACGAATAGAGAAAACCTACACGGCAAAAATCCCACTGGGTGATTTTAAGGTCACCTCTCCCAAGAATCCACTATTATCACAACAAGAGGTTACAAGTAAAGGAATCCCAGTACCTTATACCAACCTACAGTTGAACTCTTACCCCAATACCCAATTGGACTTGTTCTGTAGTGACAATCTCTCCTTTCAATGCACGACTCCCAGTACGTGACTAACCAATAGATGCGCGGATCCCAGTACATGACTTAATCACCAACTTGAAAAAGATGTTGGCTGCAAAGTTCTTCAGTTCATCACACGATGAAGATCATGAAACTCCTTGGTTACAAAACCCTACAGTCTACAAACACAGTAACTTCTTCAAGAGAAAGATGAACTAGGGCATATGTCTCGGTTCAAAATATGCTTGTGAAAAACTTTTGCATTAAGTTGCATCAGCTATGACGACCCTTGAAACAATCCTTATATATGTTTAAGGTTGTGAGAAAAGAAGGCCTAAACACATACTCATGGATTGGATGAAAATCAGAGCTGAAAATCTATTTTTCATAAATCTCGATAGATAGCTTATCTGTCAAAAAGCTGTCGAGCATCGAGCTGAAACAGCTTTTTAATCTCGATAGATACTAGCTGTCAAGCTTTAAAATTCAGCACTTCTACACTTGATTCTTGGACAGACTTGCACGGCTTTAACATTTGAACTTGAAACCTTGTTCCTTGAAGCATTAAACACATTCTAGATCTGCCCAATTACAAGTAAAGTGCATTTTGTCAAAGGATTAGTTAATTACATAAAATATTGACATATGTTCCTAACATAATTCACATATGTCCTAACAAAATTCCTTTCCGTTCAAAAGTTATTGTCACTAACATATTTTCAACACATTTTCAAAGCGATTTAGTCCCGTGAATAATTTGCCACTAACGTATTTTTTACCAAAAATTTGATTTTGTGTGAATTGGTATTGAGGTATAGGTATAATATTTTAAAACCAAATTCGTGAACGAAACGTTAGACTTCCATTTTTACACCCTTCTGTCGGCACATAGTTGGAATCCAAATTTTTGGTAACTCGTTGGGCCATTTTTTAAACAACAATAACTCTCATGATTTGTGTCAAAAAAATTCAAAATTTGTGTTCAAATTCAAGCTCGGAATGTCTACTTTCTAAAACATTCAAACCGCGTCAAAGAATTCCACACCGTTCAAAAGTTACTGTGAAAACGGTGACCGAAGGTCACTTTTCAACACATTTTAATGCGATTTAGTCTTGTGAATAACTAGCCACTAACGTATTTTTTTTTTCCAAAGATTTTACTTTGTGTGGATTGGTCTCGAGGTATAGGTATAATATTTTAACACAAAATCCATAAAAAAAAAAAAACGTTAGACTTCCGTTGTTACGCCCTACTATCGTCACGTAGTTGGAATCCGTATTTCGGGTAACTTGGTGGGCCATTTTTCAAACGACAATAACTCTCATGATTTATGTCGAAAAAATTCAAAATTTGGGATCAAATTCAAGCTCGGAATGTCTATTTTCTAAAACATTCAGACCGTGTCAAACAATTTGTCAGAGCGTGAACTATGCCATTCCACCTAAAAAAAAAAATTGGTGTTGTGGAAGACATACTCAAATCTTTTATGGCTTCCGACATTACACCACGCAGGCTTGTTTTTAGAGTGGTTGTAAGGAGTCAAATTGTGGTCCCCCCAACAATCCCTCCCTCACAATGACACTCCCATAACTCAAACCTAGTATCTATCAAGGCTTAAAAAGCTATTGAAGCCCAATGCTCGACAGCTGCTCGATTGATAGGGTATCTATTAAGATTTATGAAAAACAGATTTTCAGTTCTGATTTTCACCCAATCCATGTATACATATTTAGGCTTTCTTTTCTCACTACCCTAAACATATATAAGGATTATTTTAAGGGTCCTCAAAGGTTGCGCAAGTGTGAAGCAAAGTTTTGTTCATGCAAATTGTGACCGTGGACAGAATTTGCCCTAGTTCGTCTTTCTCTTGAAGAAGCTGCTATGTTTGTACGCCATTGGGTTTTGTGACCAAGGAGCTTCGTGATCTTCATCGTGTTGATGAACTGAAGAACTTTGCAGCCAACATCTTTCTCAAGTTGGTAAAGAAAGTCGCGTACTGGGATTCATGCATCTATTGGTTAGTCATGTACTAGGAGCTGTACATTGAAAATGAGAGATTGTCACTACAGAACAAGTCCAATTGGGGATTGAGGTAAGGGTTCAAATGTAGGTTGGTATAAAGTACTAGGATTCCTTTACTTGTAACCGCTTGTTGTGATAATAGTGAACTTTTGGAAGTGGTGACCTTAAATCAGCCAGTAGGGTTTTAGCCGTGTAGGTTTTCCCCATTCGTAAACAAATCACTGTGTCAATTAATTTTTCGCTGCATATTAACTTAGTTGGTGCTTTGTTTGTACTACCGCGCTTATTGCATGCAAATTTAATTAATTAATTAACTTGGCTAATTAATTGATTAATACATCACAAGAGGTCAATACATTTTTGGCCTATCAGACATCACACCAGGCGGGCCTATTTTTAGACTGGTTGTAGGGAGTCAAATTGAGGTCCCCACAACAAAAATAGTGACCAAAGGTTGCTCTTCAACACATTTCCAAAGCGATTTAGTCTCGAGAATAACTAGCCATTAACGTTTATTTTTCCAAAAATTTGATTTTGTGTGGATTAGTCTCGAGGTATGAGAATTTGTGTTGAAATTCAAGCTCGAAATGTCGACTTTCTAAAACATTCAAACCACATCAAAGAATTCCTTACCATTCATAAGTTATTGTCAAAACGGTGACCAAAGGTCACTTTTAAACACATTTTCTAAGCGATTAAGTCTTGTGAATAACTTGACACAAAGGTATTTTTTTTCCTAAAATTTGAATTTGTGTGGATTTTTGTCGAGGAATAGGTATAATATTTTAAAACAAAATCCGTGAAAAAAACGTTTGACTTCCATTTTTAAGCCCTACTATCGACACATAGTTGGAATTTGTATTTCAGGTAACTCGATGGGCCATTTTTCCAATGACAATAACTCTCTTGATTTGTGTTAAAAAAAAATCAAAATTTGAGTTGATTTCGGGTGGATTGTTTTCGAGGTATAGGTCAAAAAACAATAACTCTAATGATTTATGTTGAAAAAATTAAAAATTTGTGCTGATATTCAAGCTTGAAATGTCTACTTTCTAAAACATTTAGACCGCTTCAAATAATTTCTTATTGTTCAAAAGTTATTGTCAAAACGGCAACCAAAGGTCACTTTTCAACACATTTTCAAAGCGATTTAGTCTTGTGAGTAACTAGCCACTAACGTATTTTTTTTCCTAAATTTTGATTTTCAGTGGATTGTTCTCAAGGTATAGGTATAATATTTTAAAACGAAATCCATGAAAAAAATGTTAGACTTCCATTTTTACGCCCTTCTATCGGCATATAGTTGGAATCCGAATTTTGGGTAACTCGGTGGGCCATATTCAATCGACAATGACTCTCTTGATTTCCGCCGAAAAAATTTAAAATTTGTGTTGAAATTCAAATTTGGAATGTCTACTTTCTAAAACATTTAGGCCGCATCTAAGAATTCCTTACCTTTCAAAAGTTATTGTCAAAAGGGTGACCAAAGGTCACTTTTCAACACTTTTCCAAACCAATTTAGTCTCATGAATAACTAGCCACTAACGTATTTTTTACAAAAAAAAAAAAATTGATTTTCTATGGATTGATCTCGAGGTATAGGAAAAATATTTTTAAACCAAATTCGTCAACGGAATGTTAGACTTCCCTTTTTACACCTTTCTATCGGCACATAGTTGGAATCCAAATTACAGGTAACTCGGTGGGCCATTTTTCAAACAGCAATAACTCTCATGATTTGAGTAAAAAAAAAAAAACTCAAAATTTATGTTGATATTCAAGCTCAGAATGTCTACTCTCTAAAACATTCAAGTCGCGTCAATGAATTTGTAACCGTTCAAAAGTCATTGTAAAAACAGTGACAAACGATCACTTTTCAACACGTTTTCAAAGCGTTTTAGTCTCGTGAAAAAACTGGCCACTAACATATTTTTTACCAACAATTTGATTTATGTGGATTGATCTCGAGGTATAGGAAAAATATTTTACAACCAAATTCGTGAAAAAAATCGTTAGACTTCCATTTTTACGCCCTTCTATCGACACATAGTTGGAATCTGAATTTCGGGTAACTCGGTGGGGCATTTTTGAAACGAAAATAACTCTCATGATTTTTTTTGGAAAAATTCAAAATTTGTGTTAAAATTCAAACTCAAAATGTCTAATTTCTAAAACATTAAGACCATGTCAAAGAATTCCTTACCGTCCAAAAGTTATTGTTAAAACGGTGACTAGAGGTCACTTTTCAACACATTTTCAAAGCGATTTAGTCCCGTGAATAATTTGCTACTAACGTATTTTTTACCAAAAATTTGATTTTGTGTGGATTGGACTCGAGGTATAGGTATAATATTTTAAAACCAAATTCGTGAACGAAACATTAGACTTCCATTTTTATGCCCTTCTATCGGCACATAGTTGGAATCCGAATTGCAAGTAACTCAGTGGGCCATTTTCCAAACAGCAATAACTCCCATGATTTGGGTCAGAACGCTCAAAATTTGTGTTGATATTAAAGCTTGGAATGTATACTTTCTAAAACATTCAAGTCATGTCAATGAATTCCTAACCATTCAAAAGTCATTATATAAACGGTGACCAAAGTCACTTTGCAAAACGTTTTCAAAGCGATTTAGTCACGTGAAAAACTGTCCACTAACGTATTTTTTCCCAAAAATTTGATTTTGTGTGGATTGATCTTGAGGTATAGGAAAAATATTTTAAAACCAAATCCGTGAAAAAAATGGTGGACTTCCATTTTTACGCCCTTCTATCGGCACATAGATGGAATCTGAATTTCGGGTAACTCGGTGCGGCATTTTTTAAAAGACAATAACTCTCATATTTTGTTTCAAAAAAATTCCAAATTTTGTTAAAATTCAAGCCTGGAATGTCTACTTTCTAAAACATTCAAACCGTGTCAAAGAATTACTTACCGTTCAAAAGTTATTGTCAAAATAGTGACCAAATGTCACTTTTGAACACATTTTCAATGCGATTTAGTCACGTGAATAAATTGCTACTAACGTATTTTTTACTAAAAATATGATTTTGTGTGGATTGATCTCGAGGTATAGGAAAAATATTTTAAAACCAAATTCGTCAATGGAACGTTAGACTTCCATTTTTACGGCCTTCTATTCGGACATAGTTGGAACTTGAATTTCGGGTAACTCGGTGGGCCACATTTGAATGACAATAACTCTAATGATTTTTATTGAAAAAAATCAAAATTTATGTTGAAATTTAAGCTCAAAATGTCTACTTTCTAAACCATTCAAACCGCATCTATGAATTCTTCACAGTTCAGAAGTTATTGACAAAATGGTGACCAAAGGTCACTTTTCAATGCTTTTTCAAACCGATTTAGTCTCGAGAATAAACTAGCCACTAACGTATTTTTTCCAAAAGTTTGATTTTGGGTGGATAGTTTTTGAGGTATAGGTATAATATTTTAAAACCAAATCCGTCAAAAAAATGTTAGACTTCCATTTTACACCCTTCTATCGATACATAGTTGCAATCCGAAATTCAAGTAACTCGGTGGGCAATTTTTCAAAGGACAATAACTCTCATGATTTGTGCTGAAAAAATTCAAAATTTGTGTTGACAATCAAGCTTGAAATGTGTACTTTCTAAAACATTCAGACCGCATCAAAGAATTCCTTACCATTCAAAAGTTATTGTCAAAACGGTGACCAAAGGTCACTTTTCAACACATTTTCTAAGTGATTTAGTCTTGTGAATAACTTGCCACTAATGTATTTTTTTTCCCTAAAGCTTGATTTTTGGTGGATTGTTGTCAAGGTATAGGTATAATATTTTAAAACCAAATTCGTGAAAAAAAGTTAGACTTCCATTTTTACGCCCTTCTATCGGCATATGGTAGGAATCTGAATTTTGGGTAACTCGGTGGGCCATATTCAAAAGACAATAACTCTCTTGATTTGTGCCAAAAAATTCAAAATTTTTGTTGAAATTCAAATTCGGAATGTCTACTTTCTAAAACATTCATGCCGCATCTAAGAATTCCATACCTTTCAAAAGTTATTTTCAAAACGGGTGCCAACGGTCACTTTTCAACACTTTTTCAAACCGATTTAGTCTGGTGAATAAGTAGCCACGAATGTATTTTTTACCAAAAATTTGATTTTCTGTGGATTGATCTCGAAGTATAGGAAAAATATTTTATGATAGGCCAAGAATGTATTGAACCCTTGTGATAAATTAATCAATTCATTTAGCAAAGTTAATTAATTAATTCAATTAACATGCAAAACGCGTGGTAGCACATAAAAATCACTAATTAACTAAATGCAGCCGAAATTAAATTGATACGGTGAATTCTTTACGAATGGGGAAAACCTACACGGCAAAAACCCCACCGGGTGATTTTAAGGTCACCACTCCCGAGAATCCACTATTATTACAACAAGCGGTTACAAGTAAAGAAATCTCAGTACCTTATACCAACCTACAGTTGAACCCTTACCCCAATACCCAATTGGACTTGTTCTGTAGTGACAATCTCTACTTTTAATGCACAGCTCCCAAAACATGACTAACCAATTGCACGGATCCCAATACGCGACTTAATCACCAACTTGAGAAAGATGTTCGTTGCAAAGTTCTTCAGTTCATCACACGATGAAGATCAAGAAGCTCCTTGGTCACAAAACCCTACAATGTACAAACACAGCAACTTCTTCAAGAGAAAGATGGACTAAAACAGCTCTTTAAGCCTCAATAGATACTAGCTGTCGAGCAAGCTATCGAGCTTTAATGAACAGCACTTCTTCACTTGTTTCTTGGACAAACTTGTATGGCTTTAACACTTGAACTTGAAACCTTGTTCCTTGAAGCATTAAACACATCCTAGATCTACCTAACTAGAAGTAAAGTGCATTTTGTCAAAGGATTAGCCAATTACATAAAATATTGACATATGTTCCTAACATCAAATCACATATGTCCTAAAATTTTAAAACCAAATTCATCAACGGAACGTTAGACTTCCATTTTTTTGCCCTTGTATCGGTATATAGCTGGATTTCGAATTTCAGGTAACTCAATGAGCCATATTCAAACGAGAATACCTCTCTTGATCTGGGCCAAAAGAATTCAAAATTTATGTCAAAATTCAAGCTCAGAATTTCTAATTTCTAAAACATACAAGCCACATCAAAAAATTCCATACCGTTCAAAAGTTATTGTCAAAATGGTGACCAAAGGTCACCTTTCAACACATTTTCAAACCGATTTAGTCTCGTGAGTAAACTAGCCTCTAACGTATTTTTTTCCAAAAGTTTGGTTTTGGGTGGACTATTTTCGATGTATAGGCGTAATATCTTAAAACCAAATCCATAAAAAAAAATGTTAGACTTCCCTTTTTAAGCCCTTCTATCGGCTCTTAGGTGGAATCTGAATTTAGGGTAACTCGGTGGGCCATTTTTCAAACGACAATAACTCTCATAATTTGTTTCGAAAAAATTCAAAATTTGTGTTGATATTCAAAATCGGTGGGTCACTTCAATGAATTCCTAACCATTCAAAAGTTATTGGAAAAATGGTGACCAGAGGTCACTTTTCAACACATTTTCAAAGCGATTTAGTCTCATGAAAAACTAGCCACTAACGTATTTTTTACCAAAAATTTGATTTTGTGTGGATTGATCTCGAGGTATAGGAAAAATATTTTAAAACCAAATCTATGAAAAAAATGTTAAACTTCCATTTTTACGCCCTTCTATCGGCACATAGTTGGATTCCGAATTTCGGGTAACTCGGTGGGCCATATTCGAACGATAATAACTCTCTTGATTTGTGCCGAAAAAATTCAAAATTTGTGTTGAAATTCAAATTCGGAATGTCTAATTTCTAAAACATTCAAGCCGCATCTAAGAATTCCTTACCTTTCAAAAGTTATTGTCAAAAGGGTGACCAAAGGTCACTTTCCAACGCTTTTTCAAATTGATTTAGTCTCGTAAATAACTAGCTACTAACGCATTTTTTACAAAAATTGATTTTGTGTGGATTGATCTCAAGGTATAGGAAAAATATTTTAAAACCAAATTCATCAACGGAATTTTAGACTTCCATTTTTTCGACCTTCTATCGGCACGTGACTGGATTCCGAATTTCAAGTAACTCGGTGGGCCATATTCAAACGATAATACCTCTCTTGATCTAAGACGAAAAATTCACAATTAGTGTCGAAATTCAAGCTTGGGATGTCTAATTTCTAAAACATTCAGGCCGTGTCAAAGAATTCCATACCGTTCAAAAGTTATTGTCAAAACGGTGACCAAAGGTCACTTTTCAACACATTTTCAAACCGATTTAGTCTCGTGAATAAACTAGCCACTAAAGTATTTTTTTCCAAAAGTTTGATTTTGGGTGGATTGTTTTCTAGGTATAGGTATAATATCTTAAAACCAAATCCGTAAAAAAAAATTAGACTACCATTTTTACGCCCTTCTATCGATACGTAGTTGGAATTCAAATTTTAGGTAACTCAGTGGGCCATTTTTCAAATGACAGTAACTCTCACAATTTGCTTCAAAAAAAATTCAAAATTTGTGTTGACATTCAAAAGTTATTGTCAAAATTACGGGTGTTGAATTTATGTTGAATTTATTGTCAAAAAAATTACAGGTGTTGACATTCAAAAGTTGAATTACTGGTGTAAAATTTGTGTTGAATTTATTGTCAAAAAAATTCAAAATTTGTGTTGACATTCAAAATTTGTGTTGAAATTCAAAGAATTCCTTACCATTCAAAAGTTATTGTCAAAACGGTGACCAATGGTCACTTTTAAACACATTTTCAATGATATTTAGTCTCATGAATAACTACCTAAAAACGTATTTTTTCCAAAAGTTTGATTTCAGGTGGATTGTTCACGAGCTATAGGTTAAACAACAATAACTCTCATGATTTATGTTGAAAAAATTCAAAATTTATGTTGAAATTCAAGCTCGAAATATCTACTTTCTAAAACATTCAAACCGTGTCAATGAATTCCTTACCGTTCAAAATTTATTGTCAAAACGGTAACCAAAGGTCACTTTTCAACACATTTTCAAAGCGATTTAGTCTCGTGAATCACTAGCCACTAACTTATTTTTTTCCTAAAGTTTAATTTTTGGTGGATTGTTCTCAAGGTATAGGTATAATATTTTAAAACCAAATCCATGAAAAAAAGTTAGACTTCCATTTTTACGCCCTTCTATCGGCATATAGTTGGAATCCAAATTTTGGGTAACTTGGTGAGCCATATTCAAACGACAATAACTATCTTGATTTGTGCTGAAAAAATCAAAATTTGTGTTGAAATTCAAATTCGGAATGTCTACTTTCTAAAACATTCAGGCTGCGTCTAAGAATTCCTTACCTTTCAAAAGCTATTGCCAAAAGGGTGACCAATGGTCACTTTTCAACACTTTTTCAAACCGATTTAGTCTTGTGAATAACTAGCCACTAACGTATTTTTAACCAAAAATTTGATTTTTTGTGGATGGATCTCGAGGAATAGGAAAAATATTTTAAAACCAAATTCATCAATGGAACACTAGACTTCTCTTTTTGTGCCCTTCTATCGGCACATAGGTGGAATCCGAATTACATGTAACTCAATGGGCCATTTTTCAAATGATAATAACTGTCATGATTTGAGTCAAAAAAATTCAATATTTGTGTTGATATTCAAGCTCGGAATGTCCACTTTCTAAAACATTGAGATTGCATCAATGAATTTGTTAGGACATATGTGATTCACTTGTTAGGAACATATGTCATTATTTTATATAATTAGCTAATCCTTTGACAAAACACACTTTACTTGTATTTTGGTAGATCGAGGATGTGTTTAATACTTCAAGAAACCTTGTTCAAGTTCAAGTGTTAAAGCCATGCAAGTCTGTCCAAGATTCAAGTTGAGAAAGTGTCGATCATTAAAGCTTGACAGCAACTCGACAGATACCTATTTGTCGAGGTTTATGAAAAATAGAATTTCTGTTTTGTTTTGATTCCAATCCGTGATTGTATGTTTAGGCTTTCTTTTCTTACAACCCTAGACATATAAAAGGATTATTTTAAGGGTCATCAAAGGTGGAACAAGTTGCACAAGTGTTGAGAAAAGTTTGTTCAAGCAAATTGTGATCGGAGACAGAATTTTCTCTAGTTCATCTTTCTTGTGAAGAAGTTGCTGTGTTTGTACACCACAGGGTTTTGTGACCAAGCATCTTCTCGATCTTCATCGCTGTGATGAACTGAAGAACTTTGCAGCCAACAACCTTCTCTAGTTGGTGATTGAAGTTGCGTACTGGGATCCACGCAATTTGTTAGTCATGTACTGGGAGCCGTACATTACAAGGAGAGATTGTCACTATAGAACAATTACAATTGGGTATTAGGGTAAGGGTTCAACTGTAGGTTGGTATAAGGTACTGGGATTCCTTTACTTGAAACCACTTATTGTGATAATAGTGGATTCTCGGGAGTAGTGACCTTAAAATCACCTGGTGGGATTTTTGCCGCGTAGGTTTTCCCCATTCGTAAACAAATCACCATGTCAATTTATTTTTTCACTACTTACTTAGTTTAATTGGTGATTTGTTTGTGCTACCACGCATTTGCATGTTAATTTGATTAATAAATAAACTTAGCTAATTAATCAATTAATTCATCACAATGGGTCAATACGTTTTTGGCCTATCAAGTGGTATCAGAGCAGGCACACTCTGATTAGGGTTAATCTTTGCTGTGTGATCCATTGACCCCTGTTTGTCATGGATAAATGACAATCTCTTATTATACCTCCATTATTTGATGGTACTAACTATGCATACTGGAAAGTACGCATGAGAACTTTCTTGCAGTCTTTAGATGAGAAAGTGTGGCAATTTATAGAGATTGACTGGACCAAGCCAAAAGAAGCACTGGCCGACTGGGATGATGCTATGATCAAGGTGGAAAACTTCAACAGCAGGGCATTGAATGCCTTATTCAGTGCAATCACCAATAAGGAGTTCAAGAAGATATCCTCCATTGAAACTGCAAAGGAAGCATAAACCATCCTCCAGACAACCTATGAAGGAACTAAGGCTATTAAGGATTCGAAGCTTCAAAGGCTCACTACTAGCTTTGAAGAGATAAAGATGGAGGAGGATAAGTAGTTCGATAAGTTCTATACCAAGCTCAAGGACATAGTGAACTCAGCCTTTAATCTTGGGGAAATCATTCCTAAACCCAAGATTGTGAGAAAGGTGCTTAGATCTCTACCCGAGAGATTCCATGCCAAGATCACTACAATTGAGGAATCAAAGGACATTGACAAGATTCCTTTAACAGAGCTGGTTGGTAATCTGTAGACCTATGAGTTCGAATTAACAAGGATTGGTAAGTCGTGTAAGGGCAAGAGCATAGCATTGAAGGCCAAGAGCAGTGACACTGATGAGTCTTTAGATGATGAAGATTCTAAGATGAATTCCTACATTACAAGGCAATTCAAGAAGTTCATGAAGAATGCCAAAGGGATGGGCTTCGACAAGGACCGTAAGCAATCCAGTTCTTCTCAGTCCAAAAGCCAAGACAAAGGGAAGAAGGATGCTAGGGATGGCGGTCAGTACAATATTCCTTCAGGACCAAAGTGCTTTGGGTGTCAAGGCTTCGATCACATGAAACAAGAATGCCCTACATATCTCAAGACGATTGGGAAGAGCAAGGCACTTGCTGCTACTTTAAGCAATACCGAGCCAGAAGATGATTCCGACAATGAGGATGACAGAATCCTAAATTCCTTCATTGCCACTGTCAATCCTACTAAAGGGATTGTTGAAGATGTGGATGAAGAAGAGGAATTGGTGGAGTCCAAGTTTAAGAAGATGGATGAAAAAGATGACACCCACACAACCTATGCAAAGTTATACAATGTCTCAGAAAAGCATGAGAAGTAGTATAGGTTGACCATCAAGAAGCTTAGTGATGTGGAACTTGAGCATGAAGAGCTTTTAGCAAAGTTTGATAAAGCCAATTAGACTATTGGAGCATTAAGGTTTGAGAATAACTTCTTGGCTAAAAAGATCAAGAAGCTTGAGGCAGAATTGTTCCAAGTTAGAGCTCAGCTGGAAAGGACTTCAAGTGCTAAACTCGATGAAATGCTCAGCCTTCAGAAATCTGCTTCCGATCGAACCGGTTTAGGGTATGATTTCTCTTCTCCTAATATTGCTTCTACAAGTACTACTGTTTTTGTTCCTCCTAGTAATAATGTTGTTAGGTTTTTAGACCCCTTAAACCAACCAGATTAACCTAGTTAATTAGCCAAGTGATTAACTTAGTCAAATTAATCAATTCTAGGTTATCATAAACATACAATCATATCAAAAATATAAAGCAGCGGAAATATAAAAGACACAATGATATGATCACCCAGGAAACCATACGGTAAAAACCTGGGGAGGATTTGACCCACCGATCCTCAAGGCAAACCTAAATCCACTATGAAAGAATCGAAGTTCATACAAAAGGACTTACAAGCTCCCCGCTTGACTTCCTAGTGCTACCCACCAATAGAACTTACTGACACGACCACGGGCAAGCTTCGAATCCGTGGACTCCTTCTTTCTTGGATTCTTCAATCAGCTACAAGCTCCCCGCTTGTTTTTCTTTAAGCTCCAGTGGTAGCAACTGAGTTGATCATCAAGATGTTGAAAAAATCTCTACCTTGAAAACCCTAAGTTTTGTGTAAAGGAAAGCTCCTCAAAGATCTCACAAGAGATTCACACAAAACAGCAAAGTATGAGCAACAATACAATCTGAACAATCTCCAAAAACGTGGCTAGGGTTTTGTTTAAATACCTAAGGTAAAAACATAAAACCCTAAACGTTTAATGAAGTAGGGCTGAGTTGGAAATTCTGCAGAAAACGCAACCTGGGCGATTTTCGATCGATCGAGTCTGTCCTTCGATCGATCGAGCCAGGCCGAAAGTCACAAAGACTTCTGCAGCCACTCGATTGCAACTTTACAATAATTAATCAACTTTGAGCAAGCCTAAACAAGACTAAACACATTGTTTTGATCATGGTTTGCCAACATTACAAATTAGAGTTCTAAATACATAAAATCCTAAGTCTTTAGAACCTAACAAATGTTAAAATTGAGAACACTAATGTCAAAACTGATTTAGCTAGTGAGAACATAGACAAGGGTCAATCTATCTTAGGAGCACCCCCTAAGCAAGATAAGAAAGAAGCTAAAAACCCTAGGGCTAAGAAGGCTAACTCTCAAAAGCCAAAACAGAAAAAGCAGCATTTCTGTCATCATTGTGAAGCAACTAGACATAGTCGACCAAATTGCTACAAGTGGTTAGCCACTCAAAAGAGCAACAGCATGATCGCATCGGGAGATCAAAATCTGCTTCCATCCTCATTTGCTCCCTTTGGAGATCTTCTCAAAGCCCTCATGTTCCTTTCGAACTTGAACAGTTTCAATTCTTCTCCCTCACCGTTGGATCAAGGTTTTTCTAGACAGAAAGGTTCTTCCAAGGTGTGGAAGGAAAAGAGCTCCAAGTGATTCTATCACTTTTTCTCTCTCTCCTTTCTTGTTTTTGTTTGCATTACTTGTGTGTTTTTGCTTTCAAGTTTTGAGTCAGTCTAGTTTTTATGATTTGCTTTGTTTAACATGTTTTTATTTTTTTTTAGTTTTTTTTTATTTTGTTTTTGATATAAAAATTAAAAAAAAATTGAAAAATCAGAAAAATACAAAACAGTGTGTGTATATGTACATTGGTACTTGTGTACCTTGGATGGCCATTGAAACAAAATTTTCTAAACTTTGTATCTTTTATAACTTAGATGAGCATCTCTATGCACAACTAAGCAAGTGAGTTTTGTGGCTCGTGTTTGTGATAAGTAAGATTAAGTGGTCTCTTGTACTTAACACTCATATCACTCTTTTTGACGGGAAGGACTAGAAAATCCTAAGAGAAATGCATAAATAACCATCTCACCACTGTTGCCCGCCAATCATGAAATGACATCTGTATGCTTCGACATAGCAAAAGTGCAATATCAATGACATTTGTATGCTTCGGCATAGCAAAATTGGAATGTCAAAAGCTTAACATCATTGGGTATTTCTTTTCTCTCTCTTATATGCCCATGCATGATTTGCTTAAAAAGAAAAATATGCAAAGAAAAATAAAAGCAAAAAGATCAAAATGCTTTATATATGATTGCAAGCGTGTATTCTAGGAGATGTGGGAGTTATAGGATGTACCTCAAAGGTGATAGTCCCCGTCAAACAGTTATGATTGTGTGTGAGTTAAAGTGATTTTCTCATATCTCAAATCATCATAACTAGTTAACACTTATGCAATCTTGCGATGTTTTTCACACACAACACGTAATATTCTTTGCAACTCTTGATACATGTGCAGGTACAATGTGATTTGGACATCACAAGATTTACATGTGTTAATGTATACTCACTAAACTGTCTTAACTTGTTTTTGAAACATAAAATTGGTTAGATTTGTTTAGTGTGTTTGTGTGTGTGTTTTTGGGATCTATGTAATTAAATTTTTTTGGTTGAGATGATTTTGAGAGTTCAAAATGTTGTTTGGATAATTGGTTGAGTTGCATGTTTGATTGCATTCATATCTGTGTTTTTCCCTTCTTAAAAAACTGTTTTTAAGCAATCTCGACACCTCCTCGATACCTCTTGACACCTGGCTTATCTATCGAGCTCATCTGTTGTTTTTTTTATCGCAGTCTTGACACCTCTCGATAGCTAGGTGGATCGATAGAGAAATCTCCTGTCTCCTCGATAGCTTCTTGACAGCTAGTGGATCGATCGAGCTTCTTTATGATCTTTTTTGTTGATTTGATCCTCGACAGATCCTCGTTCGCTGGCTCGATAACTAGGACACACATTTAAACCTCGACAGCTCCTCGACACATCCCAATCGATCGAGCTTTAAAAGGTTCCTATATATACGTTGTTCGCGATTCTAATCTCACTTTCCTTGATCTCTCTCGACAGATCCGTCTCCTCACCTCCCAAACACTCACTTCTCTCTCAAAACCTTCAAACCCACGTGATTTTCGGCCTTTTCTTGCTTCAAATCACTCGGTATGATCTCTCTTCCTCTCATTCTTCATGATTTTCATGCATTCAGATCTAGGTTTTGGTTTTTGAAAAATTTTTGTGGTTTTTCAAAATTGTTGAGTTTTTGATGAAATTTTGGGATGGGTTTTTGTTTAAATGACCTTTAAACCTCATGCATTGCATCACATAAGCATTATAACAGTATTATCATGTATTTAGATGTGTGCAACTGATTGTGTGCTGGTAGGTTTGGATTGGGCTGAGACCATGATGATATTACTGTTGCATGTCACTTGCTCATGCATATTCATGCATACGTCCTTTACATTCAATATATTTTTGTATATTTGAACTGTTTGGGACTTTTCTGAGTGTTTCTTTCTTCCACCTCACTCTCTAGTTTACGTTAGTATGTCAATGGTACCGAAACGTAAGTCTGCTCCATCTCAGAACCCTATTCGTTACAGGGTATCATCTTCTTCTGATCCTACCCCCTCTTCTGTTCGGTTCCATTATGAGGATGCCCGAAAGGACTTCTTGGAGAACTTTTCTCGACAAGGTGATCATTCGAAATGCCGAGTCATTTTGTTGGACTTCTCCAACACTGACCTACCCACTGTCATTCACAGTTGGGGGCTGGGAGTCATTGTGTGACATCCTGGTCACCTGTCTATCCATGCTAATCCAAGAGTTTTACTCCAACATGCATGGACTTGATTCTTCAATACCTCTCTTTCATACTCGCGTTCGAGGTACGCGCATAATTGTCACACCGAAGTTGGTATCCGATGTGCTCCGTGTCCCGAGGGTAGAGCATCCTAACTACCTCGGTTGTGAGCCTCTGAGGACTGTGTCCAAAGACGAGATGATTACTGCTTTTTGCGAGCGCCCTTCTAATTAAGGTCATCGTCAGTTTACTCCATGTTCGGCCTATGCTAAAGATCCTAGATTCATGAACATGGTGATGACTTTTGTTTTGCACCTGTCTCTCATTATAACTCTATCACAGAGCCTCGTGCTCAATTTTTGCTTTCCCTTCTTGAGCATCTCACTATAGATTTTCCTTCACATTTCATTCTTTCTATTATAGATGTATATAGGGATACGGCGACCCGTAATAAGCTCATCTTCCCTTCAGCTATCACGCGGATTTTATGCCATTTTTCTGTTCCTTTTTCCATAAGTTTGATTTTGGGTGCATTGTTTTCAAGGTATAGGTATAATATCTTAAAACCAAATCCGTGAAAAAAAATGTTAGACTTCCATTTTTACGCCCTTCTATCGGTATGTAGTTGGAATCCGAATTTTGGGTAACTCGGTGGGCCATTTTTCAAACGAAAATAACTATCATGATTTGTTTCAAAAAAATTCAAAATTTGTGCTGACAATCAAGCTCGAAATGTCTACTTTCTTAAACATTAAGACCGCGTCATTGAATTCCTTACCGTTCAAACGTAATTGTCAAAACGGTGACCAATGGTCACTTTTCAACACATTTTAAAAAGTGATTTAGTCTCCTGAATAACAACCTAATAACGTATTTTTTTTTCTAAAAGTTTGATTTCGGGATGATTGTTCTCGAGGTATAGGTCAGATGACAATAACTCTCATGATTTGTGTTGAAAAAATTCAAAATTTGTGTTGAAATTCAAGCTCGGAATATCTACTTTGTAAAACATTCAGACCGTGTCAAAGAATTCCTAACCGTTCAAAATTTATTTTCAAAACGGTGACCAAAGGTCACTTTTCAACACATTTTCAAAGCGATTTAGTCTTGTGAATAACTTGACACTAACGTATTTTTTTCCTAGAGTTTAATTTTTGGTGGATTGTTCTCAAGGTATAGGTATAATATTTTAAAACCAAATCCATGAGAAAAACGTTAGACTTCCATTTTTACGCCCTTCTATCGGCAAATAGTTGGAATTCGAATTTTGGGTATCTCGGTGGGCCATATTCAAACGAGAATAACTATCTTGGTATGCATGGAAAAAATTCAAAATTTGGGTTGAAATTCAAATTCAAAATGTCTACTTTCTACAACTTTCAGGCTGCATCTAAGAATTCCTTACCTTTCAAAAGTTATTGTCAAAAGGGTAGTCAAAGGTCATTTTTCAACACATTTTCAAAGCGATTTAGTCTCGTGAATAACTTGCCACTAACGTATTTTTTTCCTAAAGTTTAATTTTTGGTGGATTGTTCTCAAGTTTTCGGTATAATATTTTAAAACCAAATCCGTGAAAAAAACATTAGACTTCCATTTTTACACCCTTCGATCGGCATATGGTAGGAATCCGAATTTTGGGTAACTCGGTGGGCCATATTCAAACGACAATAACTCTCTTGATTTGTGCCAAAAATTTTAAAATTTGTGTTGAAATTCAAATTCAGAATGTCTACTTTCTAAAACATTTATGCATCTAAGAATTCCTTACCTTTCAAAAGTTATTTTCAAAACGGTGACCAACGGTCACTTTTCAACACTTTTTCAAACCGATTTAGTCTCGTGAATAACTATCCACTAACGTATTTTTTACCAAAAATTTGATTTTCTGTGGATTGATCTCGAGGTATAGTAAAAATATTTTAATACCAAATTCATCAACGAAACGTTAGACTTCCATTTTTTCACCCTTGTATCGGCACAATACTGGATTCCAAATTTCAGGTAACTTAGTGGGAAATATTCAAATGACAATACCTCTCTTGATCTAGGCCAAAAAATTCAAAATTTATGTCGAAATTCAAGCTCGGAATGTCTAATTTCTAAAACATACAGGCCGCATCAAAAAATTCCATACCATTCAAAAGTTATTGTCAAAACGGTGACCAAAGGTCACTTTTCAACACATTTTCAAACCGATTTAGTCTCGCAAATAATCTAGCCACTAAAGTATTTTTTTCCAAAAGTTTGATTTTGGGTGGATTACTTTCGAGGTATAGGCATAATATCTTAAAACCAAATCAGTGAAAAAAAACGTTAGACTTCCCTTTTTACGCCCTTCTATAGGCACTTAGGTGGAATCCAAATTTCGGGTAACTCAATGGGCCATTTTTCAAATGACAATAACTCTCATAATTTTTGTAGAAAAAATTCAAAATTTGTGTTGATATTCAAGCTCGGAATGTCCACTTTCTAAAACATTGTGGTCGCGTCAATGAATTCCTAACCATTCAAAAGTTATTGTAAAAACGTTGACCAAAGGTCACTTTTCAACACATTTTCAAAGTGATTTAGTCTCGTGAAAAACTAGCCACTAACATTTTTTTACCAAAAATTTGATTTTGTGCGGATTGATCTGGAGGTAAAGGAAAAATATTCTAAAACCAAATCTATGAAAAAAACACTAGACTTCCAATTTTAGCCCTTCTATCTACACATAGTTGGATTCCGAATTTCGAGTAATTCGATGGGCCATATTTGAACAATAATAACTCTCTTCATTTGTGCCAAAAAAATTCAAAATTTATGTTGACATTCAAATTCGGAATGTCTAATTTCTAAAAGATTCAAGCCGCGTCTAAAAATTCCTTACCTTTTAAAAGTTATTGTCAAAAGGGTGACCAAATGTCACTTTTCAACGCTTTTTCAAATTGATTTAGTCTCGTAAATAACTAGCTACTAACATATTTTTTACAAAACTTTGATTTTGTGTGGATTGATCTCGAGGTATAGGAAAAATATTTTAAAACCAAATTCATCAACGAAATGTTAGACTTCCATTTTTTCGCCCTTCTATTGGCATGTAGCTAGATTCTAAATTTCAAGTAACTCGGTGGGCCAAATTCAAACGACAATACCTCTCTTGATCTGAGCAAAAAAATTCAAACTTTGTGTCCAAATTCAAGCTCAGAATGTCTAATTTCTAAAACATTCAAGCTGCATCAAAGAATTCCATACCATTCAAAAGTTATTGCCAAAACGGTGACCAAAGGTCACTTTTCAACACATTTTCAAACCGATTTAGACTCATGAATAAACTAGCCACTAACGTATTATTTTCCAAAAATTTGATATTGGGTGGATTTTTTTCGAAGTATAGGTATAATATCTTAAAACCAAATCTGTGAAAAAAAAACGTTAGACTTCCATTTTTACGCCCTTCTATTGGTACGTAGTTGGAATCCGAATTTAGGGTAAATCGGTGGGTCATTTTTCAAATGACAATAACTCTGATAATTGTTTCAAAAAAATTCAAAATTTGTGTTGACAACAAGTTCGAAATGTCTACTTTCTAAAACATTCTAACCGTGTCAAAGAATTCCTTACTGTTCAAAAGTTATTGTCAAAACGGTGACCAAAGGTTACTTTTCAACACATTTTCAAAGCGATTTAGTCTCGTGAATAACTAGCCACTAACGTATTTTTTTCCTAAAGTTTAATTTTTGGTGGGATTTTCTCGAGGTATATGTATAATATTTTAAAACCAAATTTGCAAAAAAGAGTTAGACTTCCTTTTTTATGCCCTTCTATTGGCATATAGTTGGAATCCGAATTTTGGATAACTCAGTGAGCCACATTCAAACGACAATAAATGTCTTGATTTGCACCAAAAAAATCAAAATTTGTGTTAAAATTCAAATTCAGAATGTCTACTTTCTAAAACATTCAGGCCGGGTCTAAGAATTCCTTACCTTTCAACACTTTTTCAAACTGATTTAGTCTTGTGAATGACTAGCCACTAACGTATTTTCGACCAAAAATTTGATTTTCTGTGGATGGATCTCGAGGAATAGGAAAAATATTTTAAAACCAATATCTTCAACGGAATGTTAGACTTCCCTTTTTATGCCCTTCTATCAGCACATCGGTGGAATCTGAATTTTGGTTAACTCGTTGGGCCATTTTTGAAACGACAATAACTATCATGATTTTTGTCAAAAAAAAAATCAATATTTGAGTTGATATTCAAGCCCGGAATGTCTACTTTCTAAAACATTTAGGTCAATGAATTCCTAACCGTTCAAAAGTTATTGTAAAAATGGTGACAAAATGTCACTTTTCAACACATTTTCAAAGCGATTTAGTCTCGTGAAAAACTAGCCACTAACGTATTTTTTACCAAAAATTTGATTTTGTGTGGATTGATCTTGAGGTATAGGGAAAATATTTTAAAACCAAATCCTTGAATAAAATGTTAGACTTCCATTTTTACGACCTTCTATTGGCATATAGTAGTAATCCGAATTTTGGGTAACTCGATGAGCCATATTCAAACGCAATAACTCTCTTGATTTGTGCCAAAAAATTAAAAATTTGTGTTGAAATTCAAATTCGAAATGTCTACTTTCTAAAACATTTAGGCCACATCTAAGAATTCCTTACCTCTCAAAAGTTATTTTCAAAACGGTGAGCAAAGGTCACTTTTCAACACTTTTTCAAACTGATTTAGTCTCGTGAATAACTAGCCACCAACGTATTTTTTACCAAAAATTTGATTTTTTGTATATTGATCTCGAGGTATAGGAAAAATATTTTAAAACCAAATTCATCAACAGAATGATAGACTTCCATTTTTTCGCCATTCTATCAGCATGTAACTGGATTCCGATTTTCAAGTAACTCGGTGGTCCATATTCAAACGACAATACCCCTCTTGCTTTGAGCCGAAAAAATTCAAAATTTGTGTTGAAATTCAAGCTCGGAATGTCTAATTTCTAAAACATTTAGGCCACATCAAAGAATTCCATACCGTTCAAAAGTTATTTTCAAAACGGGGACCAAAGGTCACTTTTCAACACATTTTCAAACCAATGTAGTCTCGTGAATAAACTTGCCATTGAAATATTTTTTTTCCAAAAGTTTGATTTTGGGTGGATTGTTTTCGAGGTATAGGTATAATATCTTAAAACCAAATCCGAGAAAAAAACATTAGACTTCCATTTTTACTCCCTTCTATCGGTACGTAGTTGGAATACATATTTCCGGTAACTCGGTGGGCCATTTTTCAAACGACAATAACTCTTATGATTTGTTTCAAAAAAATTCAAAATTTGTGTTGACAAGCAAGCTCGAAATGTCTACTTTCTAAAACGTTAAGACCGCATCAGAATTCCTTACCGTTCAAAAGTAATTGTCAACATGGTGACTAGTGGCCACTTTTCAACACATTTTCAAAGCGATTTAGTCTCCTGAATAACTACCTAATAACGTTTTTTTTTTTTTTTTTCCCAGAAGTTTGATTTCAGGTGGATTGTTCTCGAGGTATAGGTCAAGCGACAATAACTCTCATGATTTGTGTTGAAAAAATTCAAATTTTGTGTTGAATTTCAAGCTTAGAATATCTACTTTTTAAAACATTCAAACCGTGTCAAAGAATTCCTTACTGTTCAAAATTTATTGTCAAAACGGTGACCAAAGGTCACTTTTCAACACATTTTCAAAGCGATTTAGTCTCATGAATAACTTGCCACTAACATATTTTTTTCCTAAAGTTTATTTTTCGGTGGATTGTTCTCGAGGTATAGGTATAATATTTTAAAACCAAATCCATGAAAAAAACGTTTGACTTCAATTTTTATTCCCTTCTACCTGCATATAGTTGGAATCCGAATTTTGGGTAACTCGGTGGACCATATTCAAACGACAATAACTATCTTGATTTGGGCCAAAAAATTAAAAATTTGTGTTGAAATTCAAATTTAGAATGTCTACTCTCTAAAACATTCTGGCCGCGTCTAAGAATTCCTTACCGTTCAAAAGTTATTGTCAAAAGGGTAACCAAAGGTCACTTTTCAACACTTTTTCAAACCGATTTAGTCTCATGAATAACTTGCCAAAAACGTATTTTTGACCAAAAATTTGATTTTCTGTGGATGCATCTCGAGGAATAGGAAAAATATTTTAAAACCAAATTCGTCAACGGAACGTTAGACTTCCCTTTTTATGCCCTTCTTTCAGCGCATAGGTGGAATCTGAATTTTGGGTAACTCAGTGAGCCATTTTTCAAACGACAATAACTCTCATGATTGTTGTCAAAAAAATTCAATATTTGTGTTGATATTCAAGCTCAGAATGTCTACATTCTAAAACATTTAGCTTGCGTCAATGAATTCCTAACCATTCAAAAGTTATTGTAAAAACAGTGACCAAAGGTCACTTTTGAGCACATTGTCAAAGCGATTTAGTCTCGTGAAAAACTAGCCACTAACGTATTTTTTACCAAAATTTTGATTTTGTGTGGATTGATCTCAAGGTATAGGAAAAATATTTAAAAACCAAATCCTGGAAAAAGATGTTGTACTTCCATTTTTACGCCCTTCTATCAACATATGGTAGGAATCCGAATTTTGGGTAACTCGATAGCCCATATTCAAACGCTATAACTCTCATGATTTGTGCCAAAAAATTCAAAATTTTTTTTGAAATTCAAATTCAGAATGTCTAGTTTCTAAAACATTCAAGCCGCGTCTAAGAATTCCTTACCTTTCAAAAGTTATTTTCAAAACGGTGACCACAGGTCACTTTTCAACGCTTTTTAAAACTGATTTAGTCTCGGAAATAACTAGCCACTGATGTATTTTTTACCAAAAATTTGATTTTGTGTGGATTGATCTAGAGGTATGGCAAAAATATTTCAAAACCAAATTCGTCAACGGAACGCTAGACTTCCATTTTTTTGCCATTCTACCAGCACAAAGCTGGATTCCGAATTTCTGGTAACTCGGTTGGCCATATTCAAACGACAATACCTCTATTGATCTGAGCCGAAAAAATTCAAAATTTGTGACGAAAATCAAGCTCGGAATGTCTAATTTCTAAAACATTTAGGCCACATCAAAGAATTCCATACCTTTCAAAAGTTATTGTCAAAGCGATGACCAAATGTCACTTTTCAACACATTTTCAAACCGATTTAGTCTTGTGAATAAACTAGCCACTAACATATTTTTTTACAAAAGTTTGATTTTGGGTGGATTGTTTTTGTGGCATAGGTATAATATATTCAAAGCAAATCCGTGAAAAAAATGTTAGACTTCCATTTTTACTCCCTTCTATCAGTACGTAGTTGGAATCCAAATTTTCACGAAACTCAGTGGGCCATTTTTCAAACGACAATAACTCTCACAATTTGTGTCAAAAAAATTCAAAATTTGTGTTGACAATAAAGCTCGAAATGTCTTCTTTCTAAAACATGAAGACCGCGTCAAAGAATTCCTTACCGTTCAAAAGTTATTGTCAAAACTGTGACCAAATGTCACTTTTCAACACATTTTCAAAGCAATTTAGTTTCGTGAATAACTAGCTAATAACGTATTTTTTTTCCAAAAGTTTGACTTCAGGTGGATTGTTCTCGAATTATAGGTCAAACGACAATAACTCTAATGATTTGTGTAGAAAAAATTCAAAAGTTGTGTTGAAATTCAAGCTCAGAATATCTACTTTCTAAAACATTCAAACCATGTCAAAGAATTCCTTACCATTCAAAAGTTATTGTCAATACGGTGACCAAAGGTCACTTTTCAACACATTTTCGAAGCGATTTAGTCTCGTGAATAACTAGCCACTAACGTACTTGTTTCCTAAAGTTTGATTTTCGGTAGATTGTTCTCGAGGTATGGATATAATATTTTAAAACCAAATCCTTGAAAAAAACGTTAGACTTCCAGTTTTACTCCCTTCTATTGCTACATAGTTGGAATCCGAATTTTGGGTAACTCGGTGGGCCATATTCAAACAACAATGACTATCTTGATTTGCGTCGAAAAAATTCAAAATTTGTGCTAAAATTCAAATTCGGAATGTCTACTTTCTAAAACATTCAGGCCGCATCTAATTCCTTACATTTCAAAAGTTATTGTCAAAAGGGTAACCAAAGGTCAGTTTTCAACACTTGTTCAAACCGTTTTAGTCTCGTCAATAACTTGCCACTAACGTATTTTTCCCCAAAATTTTGATTTTCAATGGATGGATCTCGAGGTTTAGGAAAAATAATTTAAAACCAAATTCATCAATGGAATGTTAGACTTCCATTTTTACGCCCTTCTATCGGCACATAGTTGGAATCCGAATTTCAGGTAACTCGATGGGCCATATTCGAACGACAATAACTATCATGATTTGTGCCAAAAAAATTCAAAATTTGAGTTGAAATTCAATTTCGGATTGTCTATGTTCTAAAACATTCAAGCCGCGTCTAAGAATTCCTTACCATTCAAAAGTTATTTTCAAAATGGTTGTAACACCCCAACTTAATTGCATATTTAATTTTATGGTTTATATGCATGTTATTATTTTAATTAATTTTAAGTGCTTGAAGCTTTGATTTTTGTACATATTATAAACAATTGAAATAGCTAGTTGCATTATAAATATATATACTTAGTATGATGCATGGTTGTTATTTTAATTGGGCATGTGATGCATGGCATGTGATAGTGGAAATTCAATCCACATGCAACCAATGAGAATCCAAATCAACTAATACTAAAACAACATGCAAGTTGACAAACCAAAAGGCCAAGGCTTGGCCGGCCATGCAATTCACCAAGAGCCACTTTCCTTGACTTTTCTCAAGCAATTAGAACATCCAAGAAGCTATGCTCCTCCATTTTTCACAGGTACACACACCCAAATCAGAAAATGTAAGTGTGAATGCAAGAAAAGTTGAAGAAAAGTGTGTGATATTTGCTACCCTAGCATCACACGTATCCCACCCCCATAAAGTCAATGTACTTATCCTTCTTTTTGCTGCTCCAGACCAGCTTCTAGGGTCATCTTCCTTTGTTCTTTTTGTTCATTCCCTTTTGCTCTCGGCAACTCCTCTCCCTCACTCTCACACCAAAAATCATAAGCATCTCTCTAAGAACAAATTAAGAGCCTAAGCACTAAGGTGTCATCTTCAAAGTGTGTGGGGGTAAGTGAATTAAACCTCATATGATTTTTGTGTGTATTTGAATGGTATGATTGTTTTGTTTATTTTCCTTCTTTGTTCTCTGTTCTGATTTTAGAAGCTAATCTTGTGATTCTATTTTAGTAATTTGAAAGTTGATGGTGTTATGGTCTATTGGATGCTTATTAGGGTTTTTAATATGTATTGTATAGGTATAAAAATACCCAAATGAAATTAAGGCTAATTGCTATTTGTTGATGATTTTAGAAAGAACATGTGCTGAAGCTGTCACTGTGACAGATTTGATGTTTACAAGAATAAAATTCTGTATTAAATCATGTTTTGTGAATTAGGATGTTAGGAATAGTTTTTATGAACCCTAAGACATGTATGGTTGTTGTGGAAGTGGTTTCACAGCATTTGGATGAATAGAAAAATAATGATTTAATTTCTAATTTGCATGAGTTCTTGCCAGGACAGATTTGAACACGTTGGCTTGTATGATTTATAATAAATCATGGTTTTATGGTTTGACTACGAAAATTTTATGGTATATAAGAGACATGCAGGGGAGTAGTTCTGTAAATTTTCATGCCATTTGGATGTGTTTGGACAGCCCATTCGTATTTTACAAATGGGGCTTTTGCTGCTGTAATGAGCAGTAAACAGGGTTGGATAACTCTGACTTTGTAGATTTAATTCTCAAGCTAGGGTGAATGTTTTGAGCTATAATTTAATAGGCTCATCCTTTGGTATGTTTTGATTTCATATAAATTTTATGCCCTGATTTAGATATGGTTTGAATGCATAATGTGTTTAATTATTGTATTATGTGCTTGGGGAACTTTATGTGATGGGAATTAAGGTTTTCTTGATTTTGAGAGTTAGGTTATGTTTGAGGTATAAGTTCATATATTAGGAAGAGTTGGTCAGTAATAAGTTTTGGTTTTTCTTTTAGGTGACGAGAACGAGAACACGGACACTTGAGCTCCTTTTGTACAACCTCTCGCGTCTTCGGTTTTCAGGTAAGGGATACGCGACATGTGCGTTGATAAGTATAAGGGCTATTTAGAAAGTTATGATGCATTAAAACCTTTTAATTGGAGATACTACATATACATGATTTAAGTAAAGATATATGTTTATGAATTGTTAAATTAAAGTATGTATTGAGGATGGCGGTTCGTCCGCGCTCAATTAAAGTAAGTAATGAGGATGGCGGTTCGTCCGCGCTCAATTAAAATAATTAATGAGGATGGCGGTTCGTCCGCGCTCAATCAAAGTATTATTGAGGATGGCGGTACGTCCGCGCTCAATCAAAGTATAAGTTTATGTAAAATGTCATCATAATTTATGAGAAGAGTTTTATGAAGGAAATGATTATTTTATAATAATTTAAAGAGTTAATATAAGTTTAGTGACGTTGTAAGAAATGCAAGGAAATTCAATCTGAAATATTTTGTAGTATTAATCCGATAAGAAAATGAGAATAATTATTTCCCTATGAAAAATATGTAAATTGTTATTATGAATAGTATAAGACACTATGCCTGAAAAATGTTGTCCTATCTAAATATCCATGGAACATTTATTTTCCCTGCATTCTTATTAAAGGCCCATGGAGCGTAAAACCTTACTGGGCTTCGCAGCTCACCCTATTATATTTCAGTGCACAGGTTCTTCCTGGAAGCCAGCGAGAGTATGAGAGGTGGCAAGGATTCTGTGTTTTCTCGTTTATTAGAATGTAGAGTTTTTGTTGTTTAGTAGTTTAGCTCTTTTGCTGTATAGAAGGAATCAAGATATACTTGATTCTAGAGCGCATATGTAATTCCGTATCTTAGTTTGTTTTGAACCCCAGTTGTATGTCTTTGGGGTTAGGTTTGTAATAAGAATTTTACTAAACTTTTAGCTATGTAATATTTATACGAATACCCTAAATTTCAGCCTGGTGGTAATCTTCCAAGTTTAAAGGAAAGGAAATTTCAGGGTTTTCATCATTTTTGTATATTATGGTTTTATGCACGAAAATAAACAGGTATTCAAGAAACAAACTCGGAATAAGCCCTTTCAGTTTAAGTTGGTTCGTGTTAGTATTGAGATAAACTTGATATTAACATGCCGGTCATGCTCTAAATCCTGAAGTACAGGTTTGGGTCGTGACAATGGTGACCACAGGTCACTTTTCAACGCTTTTTAAAATTGATTTAGTCTCGTAAATAACTAGCCATTAATGTATTTTTTACCAAAAATTTGATTTTGTGTGGGTTTTTTTCATGGTATAGGTATAATATCTTCAAACCAAATCCATGAAAAAAAACGTTAGAGTTCCATTTTTACGCCCTTCTATTGGTACATACTTGGAATCCGAATTTTCAGGAAACTCAGTGGGCCATTTTTCAAACGACAATAACTCTCACGATTTGTGTCAAAAAAATCCAAAAAATGTGTTGACAATAAAGCTCGAAATGTCTACTTCCTAAAACATGAAGACCGCGTCAAAGAATTCGTTACCGTTCAAATGTTATTGTCAAAACGATGACCAAATGTCACTTTTAAACACATTTTCCAAGTGATTTAGTTTCGTGAATGACTAGCTAATAACATATTTTTTTCCCAAAAGTTTCATTTCAGGTGGATTGTTCTCGAGTTATAGGTCAAACAACAATAACTCTAATGATTTGTGTTGAAAAAATTCAAACTTTGCGTTCAAATTCAAGCTTGGAATATCTACTTTCTAAAACACTCAATCTGTGTCAAAGAATTCCTTACATTCAAAAGTTATTGTTAATACGGTGACCAAAGGTCACTTTTCAACACATTTTTGAAGCGTTTTAGTCTCGTGAATAACTAGCAACTAACGTACATGTTTCCTAAAGTTTGATTTTTGGTAGATTGTTCTCGAGGTACAGATATAATATTTTAAAACCAAATCTGTGAAAAAAACGTTAGACTTCCACTTTTACGCCCTTCTATCGGCACATAGTCGAAATACGAATTTTGGGTAACTCAGTGGGGCTTTATTCAAAAGACAATAACTCTCTTGATTTGTGCCCAAAAAATTCAAAATTTTTGTTGAAATTCCAATTCGGAATGTCTACTTTCTAAAACATTCAAGCTACGTCTAAGAATTCCTTACCTTTCAAAAGCAATTTTCAAAAGGGTGCCCAAAGGTCACTTTTCATCGCTTTTTCAAATTGATTTAGTCTCATAAATAACTAGCCACTAACGTATTTTTAACCAAAAATTTGACTTTTTGTGGATTGATCTCAAGGTATAGGAAAAATATTTTAAAACTAAATTCATCAACGGAACGTTAGACATCCATTTTTTTGCCCTTCTACCGACACATAGCTAGATTCCGAATTTCAGGTAACTCGGTGGGCCATATTCAAACGGCAATACCTCTCTTGATCGAAGCTGAAAAAATTCAAAATTTGTGACAAAATTCAAGCTCGGAATGTTTAATTTCTAAAACATTCAGGCCACATCAAAGAATTCCATACCTTTAAAAAGTTATTGTCAAAACGGTGACCAAAGGTCACTTTTCAACACATTTTCAAACCGATTTAGTCTCGTGAATAAACTAGCCACTAACTTATTTTTTTCCAAAAGTTTGATTTCAGGTGGATTGTTTTCGAGGTATAGGTATAATATCTTAAAATTGAATCCGTGAAAAAAAAACGTTAGACTTCCATTTTTACGCCCTTCTATCGGTACGTAGTTGGAATCCGAATTTTGGGTAACTCGGTGGGCCATTTTTCAAACGACAATAACTCTCATGATTTGTGTCAAAAAAATTCAAAATTTGTGTTGACAATCAAGCTTGAAATGTCTACATTCTAAAATATTAAGACCGCGTCAAAGAATTCCTTACCATTCAAAAGTTATTGTCAAAACGGTAACCAAAGGTCACTTTTCAACACATTTTCAAAGCGATTTAGTCCTGTGAATAAATAGCTAATAACGTATTTTTTTTCCAAAAGTTTGATTTCGGATGGATTGTTCTCGAGGTATAGGTCAAACGTCAATAAATCTCATGATTTGTGTCGAAAAAATTCAAAATTTGAGTTGAAATTCAATCTCAGAATATCTACTTTCTAAAACATTCATACCATGTCAAAGAATTCCTTACCGTTCAAAAGTTATTGTTAAAACGGTAACCAAGGGTCACTTTTCAACACATTTTCAAAGCGATTTAGTCTCGTGAATAAACTAGCCACTAAAGTATTTTTTTTTCCTAAATTTTGATTTTTTGTAGATTGTTCTCGAGGTATAGGTATAATATTTTAAAACCAAATCCGTAAAAAAAAAAGTTAGACTTCCATTTTTACGCCCTTCTATCGGCATATAGTTGGAATTTGATTTTTGGGTAACTAGGTAGGCCTTATTCAAACGACAATAACTCTCTTGATTTGCGCCCAAAAGAAAAAATCAAAATTTGTGTTGAAATTCAAATTTGGAATGTCTACTTTCTAAAACATTCAGGCCGCATCTAAGAATTCCTTACCTTTCAAAAGTTATTGTCAAAAGGGTGACCAAAGGTCACTTTTCAACACTTTTTCAAACCGATTTAGTCTCGTGAATAACTAGCCACTAACATATTTTTCACAAAAAATTAGATTTTTTGTGGATGGATCTCGAGGTATAGGAAAAATATTTTAAGACCAAATTCGTCAATGGAACTTTAGACTTCCCTTTTTACGCCCTTCTATCGGCACATAGTTGGAATTCGAGTTTCGGGTAACTCGGTGGGCCATTTTTCAAACGACAGTAACTCTCATGATTTGTGTCAAAAAAATTCAAAATTTGTGTTGAAATTCTAACTCGGAATGTCTACTTTCTAAAATATTGAGACCGCGTCAATGAATTCCTTACCGTTCAAAAGTTATTGTCAAAATGGTGACCAAATGTCACTTTCCAACACATTTTCAAAGCGATTTAGTCTCATGAATAACTTGCCACTAACTTTATTTTTTTCCAAAAGTTTGATTTTGGGTGGATTGTTCTTGAGGTATAGATATAATATTTTGAAACCAAATCCATGAAAAAAAAGGTTCGACTTCCATGTTTACACCCTTCTATCGGCATATAGTTGGAATCCGAATTCTGGGTAACTTGGTGGGCCATTTTTCAAATGAAAATAACTCTCATGATTTTTGTTGAAAAAATTCAAAATTTGGGCTAAAATTCCAGCTCGGAATGTCTACTTTCTAAAACATTCAAGTCGCATCAATGAATTCCTAACCATTCAAAAGTTATTGTAAAAACGGTGACCAAATGTCACTTTTCAACATGTTCTCAAAGCGATTTACTCTCGTGAATAACCAGCCACTAACGTATTTTTTACCAAAATTTGATTTTGTGTGGATTGATCTCGGGGTCTATGAAAAATATTTTAAAACCAAATTCGTCAACAGAACATTAGACTTCCATTTTTACTTTCTTCTATCGGCACATAATTGGAATCTGAATTTCGGGTAACTCGATGGGCATATTCAAAATACATTAACTCTCTTGATTTGCACTGGAAAAATTCAAAATTTGTGTTGAAATTCAAGCTTAGAATGTCTACTTTCTAAGACATTCAGGCCTCATCTAAGAATTCCTTACTGTTCAAAAGTTATTGTCAAAACGATGACCAAAGGTTAGTTTTCAACACATTTTCAAAGCGATTTAGTCTCGTGAATAACTAGCCACTAACGTGTTTTTTACCAAACATTTGTTTTTGTGTGGATTGATCTCGAGGTTTAGGAAAAAAAATTTGAAATCAAATTGGTCAACGAAACGTTAGACCTCCATTTTTACACCTATCTATCGGCACATATTTGGAATCCAAATTTCGGGTAACTCAGTAGGCCATATTCAAATGACAATAACTCGATTGATTTGCACCAAAAAAATACAAAACTTATGTTGAAATTCAAGCTCAGAATGTGTACTTTCTAAAACATGCAGACCATGTCTAAGAATTCTTTACCGTTCAAATGTTATTGTCAAAACGGTGACCAAAGGTCACTTTTCAACACATTTTCGAAGCAATTTAGTCTCGTGAATAACTTGCCGCTAACGTATTTTTTACAAAAAATTTGATTTTATGTGGATTTATCTCGAGGTATAGGAAAAATATTTTAAAACCAAATTCGTCAACGGAACGTCAGACTTCCATTTTTACGCCCTTCTATCGGCATATAGTTGGAATCCGAATTTCTAGTAACTCTGTGGGCCATATTCAAACGACAATAACTCTCTTGATTTGCACCAAAAAAATTCAAAATTTGTGTTGAAATTCAAGCTCAGAATGTCTACTTTCTAAAACATGTGGACCATATCTAAGAATTCCTTACTGTTCAAATGTTATTGTCAAAAAAATGAACAAAGGTCACTTTTCAACACATTTTCAAAGCGATTTAGTCTCGTGAATAACTAGCCACTAACGTATCTTTTACCAAAAGATTGATATTGTGTGGATTGATCTCGAGGTATAGGAAAAATATTTTAAAACCAAATTCGTCAACGGAACGTTAGACATCCATTTTTACGCCCTTTCTTCGGCACATAGTTGGAATCCGAATTTCAAGTAACTCAGTTGGCCATATTCGAAGTACAATAACTCTCATGATTTCTATCAAAAAAATTCAAAATTTGTGTTGAAATTCAAGCTAGGAATGTCTACTTTCTAAAACATTAGGCCACATCTATGAATTTTTTACCGTTCAAAAGTTATTGTCAAAACGATGACCAAATGTCACTTTTCAACACATTTTCAAAGCAATTTAGTCTCATGAATAACTAGCCACTAACGTACTTTTACCAAAACTTTGATTTTGTGTGGATTGATCTCGAGGTATAGGAAAATTAATTTAAAACCAAATTTGTCAACGGAACGTTAGACTCCCATTTTTACGCCCTTCTATTGGCACATGGGTGGAATCCGAATTTCGGGTAACTCGACCGAGCCACATTCATATGACAATAACTCTCTAGATTTATGTCAAAAAAATTCAAAATTTGTGTTCAAATTCAAGTCGGAATGTCTAATTTCTAAAAGATTTAGACTGCATCTAAGAATTCCTTACCATTCAAAAGTTATTGTCAAAATTGTGAACAAAGGTCGCTTTTCAGCACATTTTCAAAGCGATTAAGTCTCGTATATAACTAGCTACTAACATATTTTTTACCAAAAATTTGAATTTTTGTGGAGTTATCTCTTGATATAGGAAAAATATTTTCAACTCAAATTTGGCAACAGAACATTTGACTTCCATTATTATGCCCTTCTATCAGCACATGGGTGAAATTCGAATTTCAGGAAACTTGATGGGCCATATTCAAACGACAATTACTCTCTTGATTTTTGTTGAAAAAATTCAAAATTTGTGTTCAAATTCAAGCTAGGAATAGCTACTTTTAAAAATATTAAGACTGTGTCTAAGAATTCCTTACCGATGAAACATTATTGTCAAAAGGGTGAACAAAGGTCACTTTTCAACACATTTTCAAAGCGATTAAGTCTCGTGAATAACTAGCTACTAACAAATTTTTTACCAAAATTTTGATTTCATGTGGATTTATCTCCTAATATAGGAAAAATATTTTTAAACCGAATTTGGCACCGGAATGTTTGACTCCCATTTTTACACCCTTCTATCGGCACATAGGTGAAATCCGAATTTTTGGTGACTCGATAGGCCATATTCAAACTACAATAACTCTCTTGTTTTTTGTCAAAAAATTTCAAAATTTGTGTTCAAGTTCAAGCTCGGAATGTCTACTTTCTAAAAGATTCTAACTACGTCTAAGAATTCCTTGCCGTTGAAAAGTTATTGTCAAAATTGTGAACAAAGGTCACTTTTCAGAACATTTTCAAAGCGATTAAGTCTCGTATATAACTGGCTACTAAAATATTTTTTACCAAAAATTTGATTTTGTGTGGATTTATCTCCTGATATAGGAAAAATATTTTCAAACCGAATATGGCAACGGAACATTTGACTTCCATTATTACGCCCTTCTATTGGCACATAGGTGAAATCCAAATTTCGGATAACTCGATGGGCCATATTCAAACGACAATAACTGTCTTGATTTTTGTCAAAAAAATTCAAAATTTGTGTTCAAATTCAAGCTAGGAATATCTACTTTTAAAAATATTAAGACTGTGTCTAAGAATTCCTTAGCGATGAACCATTATTGTCAAAACGGTGAACAAAAGTCACTTTTCAGCACATTTTCAAAGCAATTAAGTCTCATGAATAACTAACTACTAACAAAATTTTTACCAAAAATTTGATATCGTGTGGATTTATCTCCTGATATAGGAAAAATATTTTTAAACCAAATTTGGCAACGGAACGTTTGACTCCCATTTTTACGCCCTTCTATCGGCACATAGGTGAAATCCAAATTTCGGGTGACTCGATAGGCCATATTCAAACAACAATAACTCTCTTGATTTTTGTCAGAAAAGTTCAAAATTTGTTTTCAAGTTCAAGCTCGGAATGTCTAATTTCTAAAAGATTCAAACCGCGTCTACTAATTCCTTACTGTTCAAAAGTTATTGTCTAAACGATGAACAAAAGTCACTTTTCAGCACATTTTCATAGCGATTAAGTCTCGTGAATAACAAGCTTCTAACATATTTTTTAGCAAAAATTTGATTTTGTGTGGATTGATCTCGTGATATAGGAAAAATATTTTAAAACCGAATTTGGCAATGGAACGTTTGACTTTCATTTTTATGCCCTTTTATTGGCACATAGGTGGAATCCAAATTTCGAGTAACTTGATGGGGCCATATTCAAACGACAATAACAATCATGACTTTTGTCGAACAAATTCAAAATCTTTGTCCAAATTCAAGCTCGGGATGTCTATTTTCTAAAAGATTCAGACTGTGTCTAAGAATTGCTCACCGTTCAAAAGTTATTGTTAAAACGGTGAACAAATGTCACTTTTCAATGCATTTTCAAAGCGATTAAGTCTCATGAATAACTAGCTACTAACATATTTTTTACCAAAAATTGCATTTTGTGTAGATTGATCTCGCAATATAGGAAAAATATTTTAAAACGGTATTTGGGAACGGAACATTTGACTTCCATTTTTACACCCTTCTATCGGCACATAGATGGAATCCAAATTTTAGGTAACTCGATGGGTCATATTCAATCAACAATAACTCTCTTGATTTCTATCGAAAAAATTCAAAATTTGTATTCAAATTCAAGCTCAAGATGTCTTCTTTCTTAAAGATTGAGACCACATCTAGGAATTCCTTACCATTCAAAAGTTGTTATCATAATGGTGAACAAATGTCACTTTTCAGAACATTTTCAATGCGATTCAGTCTCATGACTAACTTGCTACTAACATGTATTTTACCCAAAATTTGGTTTTATATGGATTGATCTCGTGCTATAGGAAAAATATTTTAAAACCTAATTTGTCAACAGAATGTTAGACTTCCAATTTTACGCCCTTCTATCGACACATAGGTGGAATCCGAATTTTGGGTAACTCGATAGGCCATATTCAAACGACAATAAATCCCTTGACTTGTGTCGAAAAAATTCAAAATTTTTGTTCAAATTCAAGCTTGGGAAGTCTAATTTCTAAAAGATCAGACCACGTCCAAGAATTCTTTGCCGTTCAAAAGTTATTGCCAAAACGGTGAACAAAGGTCACTTTTCACCACATTTCCAAAGCGATTTAGTGTTGTGAATAACTAATTACTAACATATATATTTTACCAAAAATTTGATTTTTTATGAATTGATCTTGTGCTATAGGAAAAATATTTTAAAACGTAATTTGTCAACGGAACGATAGTCTTCCAATTTTACGCCTTTCTATCGGCACATAGGTTGAATCTAAATTTCAAGTATCTTGACGGGCCGTATTCAAACGACAATAACACTCTTGATTTTTGTCAAAAAATTCTAAAATATGTGTCCAAATTCATGCTCAGGATGTCTATTTTCTAAGAGATTCATACCGCATCTACAAATTCCTTCCCATTCAAAAGTTATTGTCAAAGCAGTGAACAAAGGTCACTTTTCAGCACATTTTCAAAGTGATTAAGTCTCGTGAATAACTAGCTACTAAAATATATTTTACCAAAAATTTAATTTTGTTTGGATTCATCTTGCGCTATAGGAAAAATATTTTAAAACAGAATTTGTCAATAGAACATTAGACTTCCATTTTCACGCCCTTCAATCAGCACATAGGTGGAATCCGAATTTCGGGTATCTTGATGGGCCATATTCAAATGACAATAACTCTCTTGATTTTTGTTGAAAAAATTCAAAAATTGTGTTCAAATTCAAGCTCAGGATGTCTACTTTCTAAAAGATTCAAACGACATTTACGAATTCCTTCCCATTCAAAAGTTATTGTCAAAACAATGAAGAAAGGTCACATTTCGGCACATTTTCAAAGCGATTAAGTCTCATGAATAACTAGCTACTAACATATAGTTTGCCAAAAAATTGATTTTTTGTGGATTGATCTCGTGATATAAGAAAAATATTTTAAAACTAAAATTTCAACTAAATGTTATGTTAGGTTCTAAAGACTTAGGATTTAATATATTTAGAACTCTAATGTGTAAGGTTGGCAAACCATGATCAAAACAATATGTTTAGTCTTGTTTAAGCTTGCTCAAAGTTTATTAATTGTTGTAAAGTTGGAATCGAGTGGCTGCGAAAGTATTTGTCACTTTCGGCCTGGCTCGATCGATCGAAAATTAGACTCAATCGATCGAAAGTCGGCCAGAACGTTTTTCTGCAGAATTCCAACTCAGCCCAAACTCTATTTAAACGTCTTGGGGTTCAAGTAAAACTCTTATATATATAAGGGAAACCCTAGAACGTTTTTATGACTTTTAGAGAGAGAGATTAGAGTGCCTCTTGTGCCTCCTTTTATTTTTAGGGTTTTGTACCCAAACCTCTCTAAGGTTGTTGCTCATATTGCTGTTTTGTGTAAATCTCTTGTGAGATCTTTGAGGAGCTTTCCTTTACACAAAGCTTAGGGTTTTCAAGGTGGAGATATTATCAAAACCTTGATAATCATTCAGTTGCAGATTCAAGAACTTAAAGATACACAAGCGGAGGTGCTTGTACTTGATTGAAGAGTCCAAGAAAGAAGGAGTCCGTGGATTCGGAGCTTGCACGTAGTCGTGTCAGTAAGTTCTACTGGTGGGTAGCATTAGGAAGTCGAGCGGGGAGCTTATAGTCCTTTTGTATGAACTTCGATTCTTTCATAGTGGATTCAGGTTTGCCTTGAGGATAGGTGGGTAAAATCCTCCCGAGGTTTTTTACCGGTTTGATTTTCCTGGGTGATCATATCATTGTGTCTTTTATTATTCCGCTGCTTTATTCTTTTGATATGATTATTTGATTGCTTTAACCTAGTATTGCATAATTTGACTAAGTAACAACTTGGCTAATTAATCTAAGCTAACCAATCTGGTTGTTTTTAAGGGGTCTAAAACCAAACAAGTGGTATCAGAGCAGGTTGCTCTTCTGTTGTAGATCTTTTGATCTCTGAGCTGATCCTTGACCCCTGTTGTCATGGACAATTTGAAGTGTTTTTCTGATCATGTTTCTGCTTCTGCTTCTGTTGATTTTTTTTTATGCTTTTGAAACTCTTCGTAAGGAATTATCTAAATCTTTGAAAATTGCTAAGAAATTTAAAGAAGAGTTAAAATTGGCTAATCTTGAAAAAGAGGAATTGCTTGTTAGATTAGATGAATCTAATAAAAAGAATGAATTTTTGAGAAATCAAATTTCCTCTCAAGATGAGAAGATGAAAAGCTTGGAACAAGAATTAGTTGAGTCTAAAGTTAAAATTGAAAATTTGACTAATACCAAGCCTGCTGATGATAACAGAAGTGTTTCTGTTTCTCTTAAGCCTAAAACTGAAAAAGTTTATATCCCTCCTTTCAAGAGGAATAATAAAGAAAAGGCTTATTGTGCTAGGTTAGACAAAGGTAAAAGTTCTGATGTAGACGCTGAAGTTTCTAAACCTAAGTCTAAACCTACTATTAGAGAGCATAATAAATCTGTTTTTGTGCCTACCTGTCACCTTTGAGGTGTTGTTGGTCATATTAGACCAAATTGTTCTTTGTTGAGGCAAAAACAAAAATCTGAGACTAGATTTGCTGTTAGGAATACTGATGTTCCTAAATTTGTTCCTGTTTGTCACTTTTGTGGTGTCTCCGGTCACATTCGTCCTAATTGTCATAAGTTGAAATTTAAGCATTCTGTATGTCAATCTAGGATATGTGATGATATTGCTCCTGCCATAAGTCCATATAAATTGTTTCATATGCTTTTGAAAAATTTAAGCTTGTTGGCTTATGAAAGGAATTTGCAGGATTTTAGTCTGTCTCAGAAGATTGGTGTAATTCCTCAATACACTCTGCTTCTCATGGATTTTCACCTACAAAGCCGAAGACTCGTGCTATATGGGTGAGAAAAGATCCTTTAAGGTGAGTGTTGCTGACTTGTCCCTGTTTTAATTCTTTCTATTGTTTATGGACATGTCTTGTTTCTGTTTTTGGTTGTTTTGTTTTTTCTAGGTTGTTTTTTTTTTTTTTATTAAAAAAAATCCAAAAACATTGAAAATTTTTCAAAAAGACAAAAATATTTTATTTTGTGCCTTGTTTTATTTTTCTTGAGGATTACATGAGTTTTAATATCTCTCTTGATTTAGAACATGCTTGACATTGTGGTGAAACTTGAATAGCATGTGTTATAAATGTGCTAAGCTATTTTTGACTTTATGTACTAGTTTGTACATGTACTCATGAGTTAATTAAGAAATTGATATTTCTTGTTTGTGTACCCTCTATAGTTTGGTTAAGCACTGTCATGCATTGCATTTGCATTGATCATTTAGCACAATGTGTGTTTTTTTTTTTGTTTTTGGTCATCAATTTTTTTTCAAAATCTCAACAAGTGGTTATAAAGTTTGTTAAAACCAAAAAGATTTTTGTGTTTTGTATTATAGATCTTGGATTTATAATCAAGGATTGGCCATATTATCTTACATAACATGTTTATGTACCTTGTTTAGCTTGGATGAGCTTATATTATTGCACTTTACTAGTTTGAGCTGTGCAGTGCATGTTGTGTGGGAAAGATGTTTGTGGTTATTAATCACTTTGTCTTGATCTTGAAGTCATATGTTATTTGACTGTCGGACTTGATCCTTTTGAGAAAGGCATAAATAACCATCTCACCAGTGTTCACTAGCCAATCATGAACACCTTAGTGCATATCATAAGATTTTGTGCTCAAGAAAGTGTAGCACATGCACAAAAAGAACATAAGGTGTAGCCTCAATTAATTCATTTAATTAAAACTGGTGTGTACTATTAGGCTTGATGCCAATTCACTTAATTCAAACCGGTGTGTACTATTAGGCTTGATGCCAATTCACATAAATAAGAGGCAAAAATTCAAGAAACTTACATGATTGCAGGCTTTTGTTCTAGGAGATGTGAGAGTTATATGATGTAACTCTTTAGGTGATAGTCTCTTTTAAATTCTATGTGATGAATTTTGTAGACTTTGTGATTGATTGCTATTCACATATCACCTCACATGTATCTCAAGCTTTTACTAGTTGCACGCACTACACAAGTTACTCTTTGTTAAACTTGGTACATTTTATTGTGTGTGATTTTGTTGTGGCCATCCAAGATTAAAAGTTCCTTGATCTTAATGCAAAATGTGTTTAAAGTTTGAGAAATTGGATTTTCTAGAGTTTGTTCTTGATCCGAATTGGGGCTTTTGTTAAATTGGGTTGAATTTGATGAAATTGGCTTGTTGTTTTGATGAAATTAGGCATTATAATCTATGTGCTGTGTTGTGTAATGCCCAATTCATCAATTTGTTTAAAAATTCAACAAGTGGTTTTCAAATTTTTGGGGTTTTTGTTATAAACTCTATGCTCAAACCAATTTTGTCAATTTGAACTTAAATTGAACTTAATTTTTACTACATTAGTACATGCATCATGTCCTTGTAATTGTTCATGCATCATATAGATTTTTATTCTATATTGTTTTTGTGCTAATTTGCAGTCTACCCTTGGTTTGTATTTAAGATTCACATGCATTGCATTGATTTCTGTATCCATCTTGCAATTTTGCAGTCATATCTCTCATTGTTTTCACACATAGCATGCATACACTTTGCTACATTGGGTACTCAACTTGATCAAAAAATTTATTGATTAATTTTTGAGCTATGTACTTTCTAGTATATGCTATTTTTTATGTGTGAACTGTAGAAAATATTTTTCTTAAGAGATATGATGGATAATCAATGTGCAAATATTTTCTCTACTCATGCAACTGTTTATGGGTCACATAATGCCATGTTTGCATTTTATTGAAAGAGAGAATATTTTTTCTTCATATGTATCCTCACCTTAGTTTTTAACTTTGGTTTGTGTGTTTTTAACTTTGGTCCTGTTGGTGAGGATGTTCCTGATCCTGTTGGTGCTGCTGCTGCTACTGATTTCCCACCCCCTTTATGTTTTCCCAAATCTGTTTTCCCAAAACATATTTTGTTTTTCCTATTTTTATAGGAGAGAATTTTTTTATAAACCTTTGTGGTTCTTAGGGGGAATTGTTGCTCTTCATAGGGGGAGTTGTCTCTATTTTCTATAGAGCTGAATTTTTTGTCCCCTTGATTCTCTGTTTTCTCTTATCCTTTGTTGCGTGTGTTGACTATTTACTCTTTGTATGAGTTGTCTTTGTCAATGCGTGACAAAAAGGGGGAGAAATTGTTGATTTATGGAAATCATATTTGTTTTGTTTAGGGGGAGTTAACCTTGTTTTTGATGTATCTAACTTAGGGGGAGAGTTAGTTTGCATATTTGTTGACTTACTGTTTTTTCTGTCACACATGTGTTTATGCGTTTTGTTTAGTGTTTCAGGAAATATACAGGTTGATTCAATTAAGCTGCTGTCTATACTTGCAACTGATGGATAGTAGTTAGGTTGGATTTGTTGTTATGAGCATTATTTTTGTAAAGGGTTTTTTAATTGTAAACTTTGAGCTTTCAGTTTGTGTTTTGTCACGGATTGCCAAAGGGGGAGTTTGTTAGGTTCTAAAGACTTAGGATTTAATGTTTTTAGAACTCTAATGTGTAAGGTTGGCAAACCATGATCAAAACAATATATTTAGTCTTGTTTAAGCTTGCTCAAAGTTGATTAATTGTTGTAAAGTTGGAATCGAGTGGCTGCGGAAGTATTTGTCACTTTTGGCCTGGCTCGATCGATCGAAAATTAGACTCGATCGATCGAAAGTCGGCCAGAACGTTTTTCTGCAGAATTCCAACTCAGCCCAAACTCTATTTAAACGTCTTGGAGTTCAAGTAAAACTCTTATATATATAAGGGAAACCCTAGAACGTTTTTATGACTTTTAGAGAGAAAGATTAGAGTGCCTCTTGTGCCTCCTTTTATTTTTAGGGTTTTGTACCCAAACCTCTCTAAGGTTGTTGCTCATATTACTGTTTTGTGTAAATCTCTTGTGAGATCTTTGAGGAGCTTTCCTATACACAAAGCTTAGGGTTTTCAAGGTGGAGATATTATCAAAACCTCGATAATCATTCAGTTGCAGATTCAAGAACTTAAAGATACACAAGCAGGGGTGCTTGTACTTGATTGAAGAGTCCAAGAAAGAAGGATTCCGTGGATTCGGAGCTTGCACGTGGTCGTGTCAGTAAGTTCTACTGGTGGGTAGCATTAGGAAGTCGAGCGGGGAGCTTGTAGTCCTTTTGTGTGAATTTCGATTCTTTCATAGTGGATTCAGGTTTGTCTTGAGGATAGGTGGGTAAAATCCTCCCCAGGTTTTTTATCGGTTTGGTTTTCCTAGGTAATCATATCATTGTGTCTTTTATTATTCCACTGCTTTATTCTTTTGATATGATTATTTGATTGCTTTAACCTAGTATTGCATAATTTGACTAAGTAACAACTTGGCTAATTAATCTAGGCTAACCAATCTGGTTGTTTTTAAGGGGTCTAAAACCAAACATGTTAGACTTCCAGTTTTACGCTCTTCTATCAGCACATATGTTGAATTCGAATATCGGGAAAGGGCCATATTCAAATGACAATAACTCTCCTCATTTTTGTCAAAAAATTCAAAATTTGTGTTCAAATTCAAGCTCAGGATATCTACTTTCTAAACAATTCAGACCACGTCCATGAATTCCTTACCGTTCAAAAGTTATTGTCAAAACGGTGAACAAATGTCACTTTTCAGCACATTTTCAATGCTATTAAGTCTCATGAATAACTAGCTACTAACATGTGTTTTACCCAAAATTTGATTTAGTATGAATTGATCTCGCACTATAGGAAAAACATTTTAAAACCGAGTTTGTCAATGGAACGTTAGACTTCCAATATTACGCCCTTCTATCGGCACATATATGGAATCCGAATTTTGGATAACTCAATGGTCATATTCAAACGACCATAACTCCCTTGACTATTGTCGAAAAAATTCAAAATTTGTGTTCAAATTCAAACTCGAGATGTCTACTTTCTAAAAGATTCAAACCGCATCTTAGAATTCCTTACCGTTCAGAAGTTATTGTCAAAACGGTGAACAAATGTCACTTTTCAACACATTTTCAATGCTATTAAGTCTCGTGAATAACTTGCTACTAACATATATTTTACCAAAAATTTGATTTTGTATTAGATTAATCCTGTGCTATAGGAAAAATATTTTAAAACCAAATTTGTCAACGGAACGTTAGACTTCCATTTTTACACCCTTCTATTGGCACATAGGTGGAATCCGAATTTCAGGTATCTCGATGGGCCATATTCAAACGACAATAACACTTTTGATTTTTGTCGAAAAAATTTGTGTTCAAATTCAAGCTAGGAATAGCTACTTTTAAAAATATTAAGACCGTGTCTAAGAATTCCTTACCGATGAAACATTATTGTCAAAACAGTGAACCAAGGTCACTTTTCAACACATTTTCAAAGCGATTAAGTCTCACAAAATAACTAGCTACTAACATATATTTTATCAAAAATTTGATTTTGTGTGGATTGATCTCACTCTGTAGGAAAAATATTTTAAAACCAAATATATCAACAGAATGTTAGACTTCCATCTTTACGCTCTTCTATCGGCACACAGGTGAAATCCGAATTTCGAGTATCTCGGTAGGTCATATTCAAACAACAATAATTCTCTTGAATTGTGTTGAAAAAATTCAAAATTTGTGTTCAAATTCAAGCTTGGATGTCTACTTTCTCAAAGATTAAGACCGCATCTGCAAATTCTTTACAGTTCAAAAGTTATTGTTAAAACGGTGAACAAATGTCACTTTTTAGCACATTTTCAAAGCAATTAAGTATTGTGAATAACTAGTTACTAACATATATTTTACCAAAGAATTGATTTTGTCTGGATTGAAATTGTGCTATAGGAAAAATATTTTAAAACGGAATTTATCAACGAAACGATAAAATTTTTTATTCATAATAATAACAAAGTTTATTAATTAAGGTAGAAGTTTCGTTCAGAGGACGATCGATTCAACTATCCAAACTTTTATTGTACCCAATAACAATGAGCAAGCCAGATCCTCGAAATAAGGAGTGGAGACCTATCCAAATCCCGTTTCAAAATATCAAATCTCGTAAACACGTTTGTACTATTTATAGGGTGAAGAGTTGATAGAATTCAATTCTTAAAATAGATTTGGACTAAAAATGTTTCTTCAACAACGCGTGCTCAATCTTTTCTTTATCCTACCACTCGAGACAAATATTGGTATAACAAGTTAATGTCATTCTCTTAATAACATCGTTTATTAATCGAGGGAGGAGTTTCGTTCATATGACGATCGATTCTTCTGTCTTTTTAGCTTACAATCATTTAAGATAGCTTGCCTTTATCATCTTTTTATTTTTATGATTTGCTTATTCTTATTCCTGGGTGGACCACTATATTATATATGCGCAGTAGTTCGTTTTTTGGTGTACAATATATGTTTACTGGTTTACAAGGCCTCGCATTTTATTGAAACTAAATTGACAAGCACTTGTTGCTCTTACTACCAACAACCAAATTAGTTTTCTTTTCTGGTCAAAAGAAGAAATAGTTTTCTTTTCTTTTCCTTCCGCACTAGAATAACAACCTTTTAATTTTTTTGAAGGAACAACCAAACTAGTTAGGCAGAAGGAATTTGTACACATTTTTTTTTGGCTAAGGAGGGGGTTTAGAAGTTAGAACAGGACCTTAAGGTGAATGCCTAAGGAGAGCCAGAACTTTAAGATCAACAACTCAAGCCACAACTGTTTCCATTGTTCCGGAAAACATGCTCCCCTATGGTTCCCTATGGAGCGAGCAACTTACGTAGCAATAAATGAACCAAGCCATATGCACGACTCAAACCTAAGCAAAGCCTAATTATTTTGTTGTTATTGTACGTACAGTATTCTAATGTATGGTGAAATTCTTAAAGTACACTAATTATAATTTGATTAACGTTTGACATCAAAGCTTTACAAGGAAGCAACCAAATGTTCAGCCGGATGCAAAATCAAACATCATGATACTTCTGAATTTACAGAGCCCCACTTTAACCAACCTGACCTGCAGAAGCATAGGGATGACTCCCTGATCTGTGCATGTAGAGCACAATATCTAGTACATGCAATAGCATCGCAAAAGCATGATAAATTTGCTTTGATCCAATTTCACCTGCATATGGCATGGGAGAGAAGGTAAATAAACACAGCTCATTATACAATCATCCTTCGCATTACCGTAGCTTTGTCTCACTTGGTTTACTGCCCCTAAATGCTGAAAGAGAGAAGAATGACCTTGTGGCTGAAACATAAAAATAAAAAATAAAAATAAAAACTGGAATATCAGGATCAATAAACATTAGTAACATATAACACGGGAGTGAGAAATGGAAAGAACCTGTATAACACCAAAGCATACAGGAATTTGATAAGGATGTACAATACTCCAGATCATAGATGAACACTTACCTTTAGTTGTGGGGACCACAGCTGAGTCACAGCTCTCTTGCAACTTTTGAGAAGAAAAGGGGTCATTCACTTTGCTTAAATTTGATTGAGCTGCATGCCAAATAGCCATTGTATAAAGCATTAGACTCAAATAGAAACATATCAAACTATTTTAGTAAGCAATACTCCCAAATGTGGGGAGTTCAAGAAGATCAGGATGTAATGTTAGGACCAACAAGGATGAAATAAACTAAAAACTAAAAAAAAAAAAAAAAATATATATATATATATATATATATAGAAAAGGGAAAGAGGAAAAAATACCAGGGAGTAGTTCACGAGCATCCAAATTTCTTTCAAAGCTTTCACATAATGAAGTCTTTTGCTGTGCAAAGCTCTTTGCTTGAAGAGCAGCCTTTCTAAGAAAAATGTCAGCATTTCTCTTACTTAGAGGTTTAGATTCCTCAGCATCATCCTCTCCTTCAGAAAAGACAGATGGACTAGACCAACCAGTACTACTGGCATCCCCTTTGCTCTTCCGAGCAAAATTCAAGAGCCTTTTCAATCCTTTTGGGGCATCTTTTTGGCAGACCATGATGGGAGGATTTTCAGCATTTCCCCACTCAATAGTATCAGGTTCACTACTTTCTTCTTGCAGCATCTGGGACAAAGAATGACGTACACGTATTGACAATCCAACAGGTTCAACATTGGCTGGAGATGCAAGTTGAGATGTGCTTACATTACATGGAATGGGCAGTTCCTGATGCTCTTCTATTTCCACCCACGCCATGGGGGAAACAATTGATTCCTCCTCAACTTGAGATTTCAATGAAGAAACTTCCTGAATTTTGAAGACATTATCTCCATCAGCAGCAAGTGGTTTAAAGTTCTCAGTCTCACCACATTGCCAGTCACTGTTTACCTTAGTTTCTGATTGTATAACATCATGAAGACCCAATGACACAACATCTCCCTCTTGATGCTGACTGACCAGATCTGAAGCATTAATAATTACCTCACTTTCTTGAGCTTCCACTAAATTTTGACAGTTTGTCAGACATTCCTCCACCTGAGGAGAATGCTTTTTCTTGTTAACAGGACCAATAGCAGGGGCACTCCGAGAACCCTTACGGAGAAAAGGTTTTGATTCCAGTGGGACTACACTGCTTTTCCTGGTGATTTTGTTATAGAAACTAGGCTTTGTGGAATCTTTACTAGAACAATCTCCAGAAACTCTCACAACTTTCGTTTTGGTTGTTTTGTAAGAGTTTGTCACCCTTTCCTGCCTTTTCTCATTCACACCCTTTACATTCCTGTCATGATCACTTCGTGTATCCTTTACATTTCTCTGCCCCAGCTGGGATTTTTCCACTCTAGGGCTCAGTCGAGGGAGTGATGGTGCAGGGTTGAATTTCTGACGTGCTGGTGTAGTGCCAACGGAACATATGATTTTACCTGGTGATGCCCCTGTGGCTCTTGGCGATGGTGTTGACGGCCATGATTTGCGTGTAGCAGGCAGGGGTGATGCTTTAGATGAAACCTTCTTTGTAACAGATGGCTTCGAGGTTTCTTTTCTGGCATTTACAGGTTGAGATGAACTTTTATGTGGTTTTTGGGGTTTGCGCATAGCATGTTTTTTACCAACATCATTCCCATTTGTGGAGGCCATTTCAGCTTTTCTCTTATTAAGAATTTGCTGCATTTCTCTAAATTGCACTTCTTTCTCTGCTCGCCTTTTAGCATTCTCACCTCGAAGTTTTTCATCCCTCTTCTCCCTGTAGTGGTCATAAAACCCACCTCTCTTCTCAGAAGAAACCTTTTTATTTCTGCTAGTTTGAGGCTTAGCATATCTAACAGGCTTATTTTCGGTTATTTTCATCAACATCTGACTTAACTCTGCTTCCTTTTGTCGATTCCATTCATCCGAGGCTGTTAATTTTCCAATAATTTCTTCTCCTTGGATTTCTTTAGCATCAGTTGCCAAAACATTCATGTCTGCTTGAATATCTATTGGATCATATGCTTTTTCTTCTCCCTTTTCTAGCCCTACATCTATTTCAGATGTCTCAACAAGATTGTGACCTCTAGATATACATTCTGACTCTAATGTCACTCCTACTGAAGACATTGAAATCTCACCATCTGCGACGTTCTTGGGAGTCTCTGGAAAAGAGTCTTCAGAAACAATTTCTGGCAGACATTGGGAGGAAGCTTCACCCATACCTGAACTCCATCTTCTCAATACAGATTTATTTGCACAGATAGAGATATTTGTTAATGACCTCCGTTTCTGAATATCTGTAGCATGATCCCTCTGTTTGCTTTCAAAAAGATTTATGGCATCTTGTACACTGATTCTTTGCACATTTATCTCAGGTTTCTTAATGGGTTGTTCAAATCCTTCGTCTTCACTATTGTTTGTAGCTATGTCTCTATGAGACAATGCCCTCTCTCTAGCAGGAAAACAATTGAGGCTCTTAATCGTTAATGCAGTGGCCCTCCGTGATCCAGTTCTTCCTATTTGAATCCTCCGCATCGGAGATGCTGACCGCCTGGGTGATGCAGACCTTATAAGAGTTCGACTTCTTTCAGCAGATGTTTGATACTCATCACTCGAGTCAGAAAACTCCTCGCTTTCTGTTGAGCCCTCTCGCTCAATCTGGGCAACTTTTGCTGGTGAAACACCATATTTTATTGGTATAACTGAATGTACAGGTTTTGATGTCCAAGTACTCCCATCTTTCTTGTTTACATTGTCATTCCTTGAATTGTGTGTGAACGAGGACTTGTCATCAGTTAGAGGACCAGCACTCTGGCTCTCCTCATTCAGTTCTACAAATTTGAAAAAAGATTTCCTGCCATGGATTGTAATCTTATTCAGTTCCAAAGGAATTTCATTTACCATATGACCATAAATTATGTAGAACCACATTGTTCAATCAACATTGCAACCTTTACTTTGGTAGGCAACTTACTTCAAAGCTGTTGCTCCAAAATGTTCTAAAAATTGTGCTAAATCAGTGATTTCTTTATAGGAGCAGGTAGCACCAACAGCCTTGTTAAAAGCAGCAGCTAAGTCCCCTCTTAATGCTGTGAGCCTTAAGTCCATAGCTCGCAACAGTTCATTTCTGCGAGGATAATTTTCAATAGCTCAGTGGTGATGCAAAATAAATAAATATATATAAAACTGCTAAATGAAACATAACAAAGAACAGGACATACTTTGAAACATCTGATGGTGCAATCTTAACTTCAGGCTGTTCGCATGCAACAAATTGTCAACCGCTCATAGTAAATGTAATATGATTATATGGATAAATGAACAAAATGAACTTTTAAATATCTAAAAAGCGAAATCAAACTAAAAAAAATGTACAAAGGGAAGAGCAATTACTTTGGATCTTGGTTCCACATCCGTAGAGTTATAGCTATCTGTCAAAAGTGGAAAAGCTACAACCATTAACATTTACTAAACCCTGGAAGTCAAAGATTTCACTTAATACAACAACAACCAAGTCTTAGTCTCAAAATCAATGTTGGTAAAAGTGCGCTTAAGCAGGAAGCGCAGAGTGCCAAAGCTTCTGCTATTTTCACTTCCAAATTGAGGCACATTTGAAGAAGCACTATGGTGCACTTTTTGGAGCTTTTCCATAAGCTCAATGCACACTTTTTGGGGGTTTTACAAAGCAAAAACAAATGATAATTGTAGCCATTAAATGATTAATTCTATTATATAAAATTCAAATTTGTGGTATGCTATATAATACACTTAAGCCCACCCCTCCACCATTACAAACTCTAGTATGCCCCATTGAGAACCACAATCATTACAGTCAAAATTTTGGGATCCGCTATGAATCCTCAACAAACTAATCAAGGTTAGCCACATGTATTCGTTTTCTTCATTCTACTCTATCCAAAGTCATACTCTATATTACCTCCTTAATTGACATGTCCTTTTTGGTTACTTCAACTAATGTTATTTTCGGTCTTCTTCTACCCTTTTTTTGTACTCTTTGGTTTTGTGAATTTTGAGAGACTCATCCCTACACAAATTGCTTTTTTAAAAACTTTTTTGTTGATTTGTTAAAGTTGATATGTTTTATGGCTTTGGGAAGTTTGGACAGCCTTGGAGACTAGTGACAACCAGAAGGAAATTGCTGAGTTAAAGGTATTTCTTCATACTTTGTTTTGGACTAAAGATCTGGGAAAGTTATGTTACTTTTTGGGTATTCTTTGAAAAAGAGAGAAATACATCCTTCTACAGAAAAAAATATTGTTGAGGTCTCCCTACCAAATGTCACCATCACAATATTCTTGGTAATATTTTGTAAATTTTCTCATATATATATGAAATGGATTGGGTGAGGGCTGAAATATAGAAACAGCCACTTCTCTCTCATACTTTTCTCCTCATTTAAATCTTCCTTTTCACTAACATGGTATCAGAGCAAGGGATTTGATTTGACTCTAGTCTTGATCAATACTACCTTCTTCATTTCTTTTTTATTCTCTCTCTTTGTTTTACCAGGATAACCCTCAGATAGGAGATCTACTACATAATATTACTTTTTCTTCAGAGGAAAATTATTACTTGGACAAGTAAGCAGCATAATTGCTCTTTACTAGGAAGGAACTTGATTACTTGGACGAGTAAAAACAGAGTGTTGTCTCACATTCAAGTGCAGAGGTTGGCTCATACGTCATGTAAGCTTATGTGGATTAAACATCTTCTACAGGTGTTGAAGTTCGATGTGAAGCTACCATCACTATATTATGATAATCACATAGCAATTAATATCACTTCCAACCCAGTGTTCCATGATTGAACCAAACATATAGAGGTGGGTTGTCACTTAGTCTGAGAAAGAGTGGAAACTGGAAAGTGGTGTGATTGCTACTCCATATGTCTCTATAGGGGCTCAAGTTTTTTATTTTTTTACAAACCAGCGTGCAAGACTCATTTAGATTTGTTATGTAACAAACTGGGACTACATGACATACATGCCCTAGTTTCAAGGAGTGTTTTTTTAGTTTTTATTTTAACAAGTAACAAAAAGATTTTCTTGAAATAGGAAAAGAAACCCAAGTACACCGGGGGTGTACACAGGGAGCAGTACAAACAGACTTATAAATTACAATGCTCAAGCAAATCTAAAAAAGAGAAGCAAGGAACACAATGAAAGCCAAACTCCAATCCTGTAATGTACGAAATAAGAAGGATTTAATTTCAAGGATAGAGTGTTCACATCCCTCAAAACTGTCCGTTCTCGGCACACCACATGATACAATGTGGTACAGCCCTCCAAAATGATATGTTACAATGTTTATTGAGAGCACCTTGCCAAGCTGCAAGCTTGGCAAGGTAGTGAGAGTATTTTGATAATAACCAAAATGATATATTTGTCACCCAGATATATCATTTGCAGTTAGTGTTGAGAGCCAGTACATGAAAGGTCCTCGTTTTCCACATTGAGAGGCAGTTATCAAATTGTGAGGTACCTTAAAGCACATCAAGGCTATGGTCTCTTGTATAAAGCTAATGGTCACCTATAGGTAGAAGCTTTTACAAGTGCAGATTGGGTAGAGCCACCTTCAAACAGAAAATCCACTACTGGATATTGCGCTTTTCTAGGAGCAAACCTGATTACTTGGAAAAGTAAGAAACAAATTGTTGTAGCCAGATCTAGTGCAGAGGCTGAGTCTAGAGCCATGGCACACACATCATGTAAGTTTATGTGGATTAAGCATTTACTTAAGGAATAAAAATTTGATGTGAAGTTGCCAATGACTATGCATTGTGATAATCAAGCAACAATTCACATTGCCTCCAATCCTATGTTCCATGAGTGAACTAAGCATATAGAAGTAGATTGTCACATTACTTGGCAAAAAGTAGAAAATTGTGTAATTACTACTCCATATGTTTCTAAGAGAGTCCAAATTGCTGATCTGTTTACCACAGCTTGATGTAAAACTCATTTGGATTTATTATGTAACAAGCTGGGATTATATGATATACTCTCTATCTTGAGGGGAAGTCTTATGGATTAGTATATATGTCAGGGGCACATATAATATTTTTGTGTGTTAGGAGGCTGACTAAGAAACCCTAAACACACGTTTACTAACAACACATTCAATTAAACCAACACATTTGCATTCATTGAGTTTTGGAAAACTAAATGCACCTATTTGTTTATTGTGAGGATGTCAACAAGGAGTGTTATGAGTAATATTGTAAAAGTAGTGAGGGTATTTTGATAGCATTATATTTTATCCTCAAACTATAAATAATACATATGTATTAGGGTTAATTAATTTAATTTTCTAAGTACGATTTTCTATAATTACCGCGTTACAAAGATATTAAAAAGGGGACAGGAGTTTATAATAACAAAAACATGTGAGAATAACACAACTGTGTTTAATACACCAAATTTTCTCGAATGATAACACTTTGGTAAAAATTACCTGCTTCTGAACTTCCAAATTGATCGTGACAGTCCTGAGGAGGAAAATTTTTGTTGGTGAACAACCATACACATTAAAATATTAGTTTATATAAGGACAGAAAATACACCTGGCTGTATAAACAGAGATGAAATTTTTTGGCTTCCTCCAATTGAATCATCTCATCTTCAATAGCTTTAGTGACCTCTAGTAAATCCGCTGAACCAATAATACATAGGAATCTGAGAAGAAAGAATAAGATATGTACTATTAAAAGCAATAGATACCAACATTTTCAATAAAAATAAATAAATCAAATGAGAGACATTTTTTTATAATTAGATATTTAAATAAAAAGAACCAAGTGAGGGGCCCAATCCTAGTACACAAAAAATATACAAGAGAAAACATCCAAATAATAAAATAGGACAAGAAACTTAAATTATAAGAACCTGTTCAAAGTTGATTTTGTGAACCATGCAGCACTGTTGAGGTTTTCTGGAAGTTGAAGTTTAAAGCTACCATCAGAACCTTTAGCATACAAGTCATTTACTTTTGGTACATGCGCCAACAATTGTTCAAGAAGCCCAGTTGCCAGTTTTTCTACTTTGTTGTCACTGTAAATCAATGCCTCGTACCTAACACCCCCATCCCTGACACCAAACATTTTAGATAAGTTTATTATAACTAACAGAAACATAGATACATGTGGCCAATATTTTGACATTTCAACTCAAATAAGCTCAATAGATCTGGCTCAAATCCAAGTTCTCTTCATTCCATCTTGAAGGACTTATTTGATTCTATTAGGACTGTCCAAACACCCACAAAACCCAAACCACCCATCCAACTCAAGTCAACCCAGTGAGTTTTGGCTGATTTCAATGCATGTGATGGTCAACGGCAAGTCAAGCTCCTCAAATCCTTTTTTTTTCCAGGTAGAGTGTCAGGTTTCCCACATAAAAATCCAACACATCCAACCCATCTGACGGTGAATTTGAAGGGCTTCTAGAATCATCAAAGGGGAATGGAGATCTAGAGATCTCCACCCAGCTCTAGTGCAGATCTAGAGATCTCCATTCCCCCAAATAGCCACTGGTAGCTCCTTGTTGTCACTGCGCCACATCAGCAAAACCAACCGTATCCGGAACTGGCCAGTCTAAAACCCGAGCATTGGCAGTTGACAATGGGTGAGCTATTTATAAATCCAAACCTAATCCATGGACACCCCTAGATTCTATATTTACCCAGATGTTTCAGCATTAATCTAATCCAAGTCAAAATTGAAACAAAAAGGCAAAACCTCAATATCCATCAAAATTTATGATGAAACAAAAGACTATATGGTATACAGAAAGGTTAAGCCATTAATATTCCAAAACAATGCAAAATTGGAAGGTTATTCTTAAAATTTCATTAAAGCCTTGATATATATAATCCTCTCTAATAACCATGTAATCAGTAGAAAATTTTTGAGGGACTGTGTGTGAAGCCAAAACAGACAGCTAGCATAATTTTCCAAGACAAAGAAAAAAATCACAACAGAGCTAATATCACAATATAAATAAATATTATATTGATATTTGTTAGAGTTATTTCTAGTTAATTGTTTTTTTGAATTAGCGTGTTAAGGGTATTCTTATAATCATGCAGTGAAGACTAACATAAATATTTGCTAAGGTGAAGTGTTGATACTGTAGCCTAAAATTTTTCTCAAATCTCTCTCTCTGTCCTTATCTTTTTCTCTCATTTAACCCTAATATCTCATGTTTCACAACTCCACTTGGAATCAAAGCATACTAATCCAACCCTATAGAGTAGGGTGCTGACATCAACACCTGTACAAGAACACCATCGCTAAGTCAGCACCAACACAGTCACTAGATTCTGACAACCACGTGATCTAAGTTGTCAACATCCCTGGCAATTATGATGATTTTTCCATAATTTTTGGTAGCCATCTGATGAGTTTTTAATTTTCCAATGTTTTTTTGGATATTTGGGTTTTTTTTTTGATCTGCAATTTTGAAGTTATATAGGCTGAGGGCTATGAAATATTTTCAGCTCCTCCTTTTGAACTCTCTAAATATTCTTCACTAACATGTATGAAGTGTAATAAGTGAACTACTCTTGTCAGCTCCACCTCCCCCAACAAATTTCAGATAATCTACAGAAAATTTTTTACCTGTTTTGATTAGGCAAAATTTGAATCACAGCATAATCTAAAGGTGCATCAGCATCTATTCCACCCTCCATTTTTAACCAGCTTACTGTAGAAGCAAAGGAGCCTGAATAAGCAGGAAAGAAAAGGTATATATTAACTCAAAAACCAATCTGAGTTTGTGGATGTTTTATATGCAACTCCAAATGTACAGATAACCAGAGAAAAAACTGAAAGTGTCAAGGGCAGCTAGATGCCTGATAATTTGCATGCCTGATATATTGGTAAGTTACACACGCATCCAATGGGTCTTGAACCCGCAACCTCACCCTCCAACTTACTATTACACGGGGAGGTTTTTATTGGAACTGAAAAATATATTCAGGAATATTTATATAAGTTATCTGAAGGTTAAGTAGATTAAATAGAGATCCATCTCAAGGAGACAACTACCTAATCTACTACAAGCTTATCTCCTCTAATTCAAATTCCTCTTATTTCAGATAGCGTTGGCATGCTACTGCAGAGGATTCATGTAAGAAAAAAGAAATTTATAGTTTTGGAGTTTAAGAGTGAGATATTTCATATACTATAGACAATAACTATTTGGGTGTTTGGAGGATGGCCTAAGGTAGAGAAAAGTTCAGGCCTATAAATTAGAATGAAAATAGAGATTGAAGAGACTAGTCCAAGATTAGATTGGATGATGCTTGAAACTGTTAAGAACACTAGCTTATTTGAGCAAGAACGAATCGTCTCAAAGCACAGTACCTAACCTTGTAGTTGTAGGATCTTTGTTGGAATTCCAGAATGCTATTATATATATATATATATATATATATACTCTCTCATCCTCAAACAAAATTCGTCAAGCAATTCACGTAGTTTCTTACGTTTTACATCCTCCAAAAAAAAAAAAAAAAAAAAAAAACGGAAAGAAATCTACTTCATTTTGTTGTTTATTTTGAATTGTTTGAAATTGAATAATGCCTGCCTAGATTCAGAATGAGACATTTATAAAACATCAAAAATAATTAAGCGCATTGCACTCAGATCTGAGAAACCATGAGCATAATGAAAAGAATACAAAGCAGTAAGAGAGTAATTAAACAGTAGTAGTAGTGTTGTAGTAATTAGTTAAAGTTTGAGTTTTGCTTGAAAATAAAAAGAAATGCAAAGTGGAACTAATCCTAATAATAATAATAATAATAATGCAGTATTAGAAAACCCAAAAGCAAAGAGAAATGCGAATAAATCTCCATATATCCAAAGAAAAAGTACGAAAACGAAAAAGCTAGAATTTTTTTTTTTTTTTTTTTTGTTTACCTTATACCTGAGATCTGAAATTATGGCTCTCTTTAAAATGTAGGAGAGAGATAGATCTTTGTTTGAATGGGAACTCAAAAATTCATGTACAAAGCTGCCAGATGAAGAAGAAGAAAACGAGCTAGATGATGAGAAAGGGGAAAGAGTAAGAGGAGCAGAGAGAGAGCGAGAGACAGTAAAAAAGGAGTGTGTATAGCGCGTTGGTTTGCTTGCTTGCAAAAGCATAACCAGATGATATTAATGCATCACTCATTGACTATTGTGCTTTCAGTTTCAGACGCGTGTTCTAAACGCTCCCCCAACTCCTCTTGTGTCGGTACTCTTTTTCTTTTCTTTTTCCTTTTCCTTTGCCTTTTTTATCCTCTAGCTAATTTACTTTTTAAATCTCAAAATTTTTAAAAACGTTCCAATTAACCCTTTTTATCACAATTCTCTCATGCTTGAATGTGGTTAAATGAATGTAGAATATAAATATTACACTTTTGCTCTACATTCTTTAGATCATGATTTCAAATGATCCATAATCTTCCAAAATGTTTCGATTTAATCTTTATACTTTTAAATTTGTTTAGAGAAAAAATAAAAATCAAAGTAAGTAAATTTTACATCTAAAAAAATATAAAATATAATTACCAACCAAGTCTACAAATGGAAAATGTTTAAAAATTTTCGCCAATATAATTTTTACCATCATTCTCTCAAGTTCTAAAACTCCCCAACTTCCACCCCTACTAAGTTCTTATTATTGCTTTCTATTGAAATTGCAAATGCTTTCATTCATTTACCTTTTTGTTTGATAAATTTGATTTGTATTCATTAGCAGCAGGGACCCTTTGATACAAAATTAAATGTATAAGCACTAAACTAAAATATTTTAAAGGTTATAAACCATTTTGAAACATAAAGAAATGCTTGAGGACCAAAATTATTACTAACCTATAATATAAGTTTATTTGTTTGTGGCTCTATATAAGTTTTATAATTTTATGTTTTAGCTATTTGCTTGCTATGCATCATTAACGTGGAACCTTAGTGTAATCGAGTTGGCAACATCACCATAATACTCAACCATTCGTAACTCAATAAGTAAGCTCAGCCATTTTGAGCTACTTTGACAAAAAAAAAAAAAAAAAAAAAAAAAAAAAAAAAAAAAAAAAAAAAAAAAAAACAACAACAACAACAACAACAACAACAACAAACCCCACAAGAGTTTTAAGTAGGGAAAGTTAGATATCACACTCAAATCCAAATTTCAAGATTTGAGCTAGAATCATAGAGGAAGTTTCTGTCACAGTGAGGATAAATGGAAGACAATTGACGAGGGAAAGGTAGGAAAAGAAACACTCATGGCTCATCCCAAAAACTAGTAAAATAGGCATGTTTTTAATAAGAATTTTGTGAGATGCCTATCTGAATTAGGCAAAGAAGAGTCCCCCAACAGCTCACCCAGTGTTTTTCATTCTCTAGCAAGTATTTGTGGATCAAGATCAACCTTGTAATCAACTCCATCATCTAGTGTGATAGGGGTATTTTTGTCCATAATGGTTGTTAGCACATTTTGACCCGTTAGGGTCACTCCCAATGGGATTCCAAGGACCCGTTGGGATAAAATATTCGAATGCCTTATCATCCATCATCCCGACGAATGGATGGGCACACTGATGGTTGAACCTACTGGGCCCCAAAAGCATTTACGTATTCCCCACTCATGTCCCTACAAGGAAATAACTTGCACACCACGTCCAAAGACCCCACTACACGTTCATGTCTTCCCCATATAGGAAGAGAAACCCTAAGATCTCGAAACCTTAACTACAGATCTTCTTCACAAGGAATTCTCCTACATTCTAGGGAGCTTAGTCAAGCTCTACATCACTATATAAGTATCAAACCTTCTCTTCCCTAAGGTACGGAAAATAATCCTTAACTCTCACACTACTGAGTTCTTGGAGATTCTTCTATCACTGATTTAAATTTCGGAGGGTTTTTGGCCGGCACTCCACCGGTGCTCTCTGTAGATTCTTTTTTTTTTGTTCTTCGGGTACTTCAATTAGCACATGTGGACAATCAATGCACTGACGATATCAAAGTGTAACAATTTGGAACTTGAAAAACATTTTCCTCATGTATTCATAATTAAATATTTTTTTTTGTTGATAAAACATAATTTAATACATGGTTGCTAACTGATGAACTTTTGGATAGTTTTAGTTTTTTTTTTTTTTTTTTTTTTTTTTTTTAAACAAAAAACACAATACAAAACAAAACAAATCTCTTTAGTTTGTAGGGATGTGGTCATATATGGTATAAAAATTACACTACATTGAAATTTAACATTTTTTTAACGGATAATTCTAATGATTATTTAAATTTAACACTTTTTATTTTTAAATAATAGTATCTTATAGTTCTCAACACGATTCTAAGATCAGATTCGTTAAGCACCTTCACCAACCTACATAGAATCCCAATTTTAACAATCCTATCTGATACTAAAGATGAAGCATTCAACTTGTTTCCTCTTGTGGTCACAGCGTTACTATAAACTTGTAGCAAGGACAATATCAGAATTGCTTAGAGCACAAGCAAGACGGGAGTTGGAAAATTGTAAAGGGATCACTCTACTCATGCCTTGAGTTGAGTGTTCGTAATCATCATAGAGATTATGGCCCTTGATCCATGTGAAGAAACTTTACCAGAAAAATGTCCACCCAAGAAAGGAGGAAGGCAGAGCCAGCCCACTAGGATATTGTTTGGCCAACCCAACATCATTCAACACCTTCCCTGTTATTGAAACAATAGTCGGGATTTTCAAAATATTAATCTAAAAAAAGAATTTAGGTGACAAAATGTTGTTTAAAATTATGTAAAGTTTAACTTTTGATCCTAATATAAAAGAGATTCAACTAAGGTTGTGTTTGTTTCGGGTGTAAATGAAATTCGGAAAATATTTTACACCTAGCGTATTTGGTTGCACATATAAAATAAAGTCAAATGAAAAATCTTAAACTTTGACCGTAAAATAAGCCCATTAACCCGAAAAATCATTTACACATCTCATTTACCTTCAAATGATTTTTCAGACTCAGACACCCTAAGAGAGAGAGAGACAGAAAAAGCAAGAAGAGAGTAGAGAGCGTGAGCTAGAAGCACACACAAGCCAATCGGACCACCACCCCAACCCCAGATCGCATCGCTGCGATCACACCCGGAATTGCATCGCCGAGATCGCGCCACTGCCGCCCTCTAGATCGAACTCTCATCGTCTCAATCTCGGCACCGCCTAAAGCCTGCAACCGCTTGACTGGTCTCGTCGCCCATGACCGGTCTCGTCGCCCATGACCGATCTCTCTCTTTCTCAATCTAACTCTTCCTTTCCCTCAATTTACAATCACTCTCTCTTCCTCCCTCTCTCAGTTTGACCGAATTTTTGAGTTTAACAAATGGTTTTGTTTTGATTTTTGTTTATTTAAGTTTATTTATTGGAATTTTCTATTACAAAATTTGTTTGGAAGCTAAGAAAATGTGAGAAACTAGTATAAAAATAGCATTTTTAGAATGCAACCAAACACCTGAAAACATTTTCCAAAACAATTTTCATAACGCAACCAAACACTTAAAAATATTTTCCTTTCCCAAAAATATTTTCACCTGAAAATATTTTACACTCGGAAAATATTTTACATGTTGCCAAACGCAGCCTAATAAACAAAGAAAAAAAGAATTGGTATGATAACATTAAATGGTACAGTTCCCATTCTCATGGTGCAGCAGAACAATCAATTCAACGATAGAAAAGAGGTAAAATAAATCTAAAGATAACTAGGACCAAATACACAGAAACCATCAGTTGGACCATACATGAACTAGACCATGCCTATTGCCAGTATATATTTCATTCCGCTCTTCATCATAAAAGAGAGCAGTAATATCTTCCAAGGCTTCTGCAACCGTGCTCCTAATTCTGGAGGCAGGACTCTGCTTCTTTAAAGCGCAACTGCTACCACAACAATTGCCACTGCAACTGCATTCATTTTCCATGGGGAAGCTGTTGCTTGCTCTAATCTTAGCAAGGCATTTCCCAGTCAAAATATTGCTGATATTGATGGATCCTGCTGCATTAGTGATGCAAAGACTATTAATATTGCTGATAGTCATGCGTTTTCAAAGAAGAGATGCTTCAACTTCTTGTACAATTGAAGAGAATAACAAAATATAGACTATTTTTTGTATAAATAAGAAAATAATTTATAGCAAACAGCCACATACAAACCCACACCACCCCCCCCCCCCCCTCTCTCTCTCCCCAAAACCGAAATCCGAAACAAAACACCCACAAACATTGAAAAAGCAAACCACACCATTCAATATCCACATTCTTCTCTCATTCTGTTATCTCTGTTCACACAATTTAATCACCACTCTAATTTATGAAGTTCTAAAATACTGCCCCTATGAAAACACCACAAGTAGGGTAATACTTGAGATACTACAAATTTTACTAGATAACTTTTACAAAATGATGTGTAAACAAATCAGGAAAAAGTATATCATATATTCATTTATTATATTTTTAAATCCAAAAATCATATTCATCGCCACGTCTGTTTGTAACAGTTTAAAATTTGTAGTCACTGTAGAACTTTCCCCACAAGTAAATACCACAAAGTTGAATCTTTGTAATACAATAATAGTGGAAATCACAAAAATAACTACTATTGAATTTTTTTTCTTTAAAAAAAAATACCATTTCCTTCAGACAGTGGATCATCAGAATCAGCCTTGCAGTAAGAGATAATAAGATCCTGATCACTTGTGATGTATATGTTATTCGTGTTGCAGTCGGGATGCCACAAAAGGTGATCCTCAAATGAAGTTACAAGCTCCCCACGGAAGTTCCAAACAGCCACCGTTCGTTCCCTAAATGTCAGGAATAACTGATTCTCATACAGAAATATAAATGCTGATGGTGTCATGAATTCAGTTCTGCTAACTTCTGTCAGCTCAAAATTGCGGACCTATGTATAATAGCAGTCAGATGTCTAAATCAAAATGAACAAATACCATTAAAAGATATCAATAGAGACCCTTACATCAAGAATCTGTAGATTCTCATTTTCTTGCTTTACTAGTAGCTTTTCATTAAACTGTTCAATGAAATCCACCTTCTTATTCCGGTGAAGAAGATGGTTGAAAGACTTGAGAACAGTTCCATCTTCTATTGAAAGAATCTTAAGGGGAACATGGCTAATTGCTTTGGTAAAAATCAACAACATGATCCCTGGACTGTTCAGGAAAAACCATCAAAGACAAGAAACATAAGTGAATATGAAAGTGGGAAAAAGGAACCAATTGCAAATACCGATTTAGAAGTATTAAAGAGAACAGCAGATGCAACATGTTCATTCCAAAAAGAATGTGCAACATGAACAGCCACTATCATGCAAATGTATAAGCACATACAGATTCATTACCTGATCTTAATCTCTTGAACATGTTTATCCGATATGGAGTACAGCATTGTATAGTTTTTCAGGTCAAATACTTTGTAAATGCTAGCACAAGAGTGAAAAGGAAAAATCATATCAAAATCAATAAGCTAATTGTGTAATAGATAATCATATCTTAGCAGAAAAGAATATTCATATAATGATGTATTACCTATCCTGTGCAGAATAAGTGAGTACCTTCCCATTGACATCGTCAAACTCCACGAAACCAGGCCATTTCAGTGACTCAGATTCAAAAAGGGCAAAGCCAGCATCTGGTTTACCCCTCCTTATATATCTAAAACATATGAACAGACAACAATTTCAACATGAAGTACAAGCAGACAAAAGGAAATTGGGACAGGTAGTCATATAGTTTGAGATTCTTTCAATCTTTTTGGAGTATGTCTTTTTTTTTTTTTTTTTTTTTTGGGAGGGGGGTGGCTGTGGAGTTAAAAGATGAACATACTCAATTCTTGTGCTTCTGCATTTCAAAGAACTGAAATTGTCTGAAGCATATACAGAAACTGTGATGAGTGAGTCATTGTTTTTATTATAAAACAGGCTTCGTATAACTTCATCAGGACTGACATTGAGAAAGCATATCCTCTGATTAGTCTCTGCATCCAACAAGGGAAACCGATATAATAATCCCCTCATAGTCATTCTACTATCAGATGCAAACAGAATATCAAAAAAGAAAGAATAATGCAGCTATATAGTATATACCTCGGCTAAATGCTGCACAAACACCAGAATGAGCAAGAGCAAACACAATGTCACGTGCTGCTACAATCTCAATTATCTTTGACCTCTTTCTTAGAAAAGGCAGTCCCATGGAACAATGACCTTTTGGATCATGGGTATCATATTCCTCCTACACATGAATGAATAAATCAAATGAGAAATAAATATAAATTATGAAGAGCAGACCCATGGATAAATGAAGTGGGTTTGAAGTTTGAAGAAGAATTGGTTGATAAAAAATTGAACAATAGATAGCATAAAAATAAATAATAAATAAATAAATAAATAAAAAGAAGAGATGAGGTACCTACCTGCAAACGGATGTTACGGAAGCGTTCCTGGGCGTCGCTCATACTGAAAGCACGGTCACGCTTGGAACTGATTTCCCGTCTCTGAAGCTTCTTAACACTGTTGACGAAACCATCCACACCGCTTCCGCGTGCTCGCTTTTTTGCCACTACCCGCCTTCCACTGCAAGGCCGAGGACTCACTGATATCCTCCTACCGCCTTCCATCTCCCTTAACTCCAAAAATAAATTTAAAAAAAAAAAAAAAATCGATAACCTAATCAACCACCCACGATAACAACATTTACTATCAATCTGTTTCCTTTCCGCAATTACTATTTTTTTTTTTTTTATAAAAAAAATTTAATCTTTTATCTTTCAGCTTCCCAGATCATTAAACCCTAACTTCAACTTCAACTTCTCCCTCCCCTCCCCTCCCCTCCCTATCATCCAAAACCCCTAAAATATTATTGTGTATTTTTAAAATAGAACAACAAAATTCTAAACCTGGCCGTTTCCCAGAAGAAAATACCCAAACCACTGCAATCTGGAGCTGTATCTCTCAATCTCTGGAAAGGTAAGGATAAAAAAAAATATTAAAAAAAAAAGAAAAAAAAAAAGAGAGAGAGAGATTAGAATTATCAATTATTTACGTGTCTATGTCTGATTTCAATTCAATTTGTGTGCGTGTCCGATTTCTTTTCAAATTCCGGATTTGGATCTTCACGACAAATCGCTTTCCAATGGGCTTTCACATTTTGTTCTATCACTTTATGTAATATGGACCGTAGAGAAACTGGACTCCACTTTTGGGCCTGCTCTTACTTCAGCTGCTATCTTGTAGTCCACATGCTAATTAGTGAATTGCTAACGATTCTAATACACGGGAATAGTTATTGGATAAGTTTTAAGGAAAAAAAAAAAAAAAAGTAATGTTGTTTTATTCATTTGGTAACTTCTTCTTAACTTACTCTCTTTCATATCTCAAAAAAAAAAAAAAAAAAAACTTACTCTCTTTCATATCTCTTATAAACACAAGAAACATGTGGATTTTCTCTAAAATTGCTATTTGTAAGTCGTTTTTTTTTTTTATTAAATAGTGAGAAGTTCCAAGAATCAAGCCACACCAACAGTATTAACAATAATATTGAACGATTTTTCATTTGGTAACTTCTTCTCTTTCATCTTTCTTAGAAACACAAGAATTCTATGGGTTTTCTCTAAAATTACTATTTGTAAGTCGGTTTTTTTTTTTTTTTGTTAAATAGTGAAAATGTCCAAAAATCAAGTCATACCAATGGTAACAACAATAATATTATACGATTTATTTACACGCCTTACTAATGCTATTCTTTTTAGATTTCTCATTCTCTTCACTACACCTTACCGATGATTTTCTTCTCAATGGTAGTTTTTTGTTTTAATACATACATCTTATGTGAAGTAGATACTGAAACTCAACGGGCAAAATGAAAAGGCACAATTGTTTGGTATTTTTAAATGTATATGTGACATAAATTTATATGTCCATGTAGTCAACAAAAAGTCAAACGTTTCCCTTCAATATTATATATATATATATATATATATAATATTATAGATATATTTTGTATATAAAATGTATATATTTATTATAAACTTGGGATGTATTTATGCATATAATGAACTAACTCTAAATATATATATAATAATATAACATTTATTCACATTAATATATATATATATATATAAAACATTTTTATATGAAAACTATATATAACACTTATATATTAGGATAAATTTATAATATCTTCATTACATACGCTTATATCAAACTAATTTTTTATAAGTCATATAGTTATATTAAACTAATCACTAACCCGTACTATTCACGGGAATCTACCTATTTGTGAGGTAGATAAAAATAATTTTATAAAATCTTAAATTGATTAAAAAACTACACCATTGCATGATGTTGTTGTATGACTTCAATTTGTGTTACAATTTGATAAAAAAGTCATTGCTTGAATGTGCAATGGCTTACAAAAAATTTGTCAAACAGTTTCAGATACTACAAAAAAATAACTCAAAAATTCAGATATTAAAACTTCTAAAAGACCAAAAATATTAAAGAATCAGATGATTCACTGCTTAGAAATTTATTGAAACAAAACAAAATATGTGTGACTAAATAATAGAGAAATATAAGAGATAGATGGGTGTTGATGCCCATTTTTGACAAAGGATCCAACAGTAAAAGAAGCCCAACAATAGAGAATGTGAGAAGGAAAAAACGGTAAAGAAATAAGAAAACAAGCTTGGTGCCACAAGAATAAAAAGAGGTAAAGAAGCAAATGAGTCAAGGAAGCCCAAGGAATAAAGTAGTAAGTCCATGAGAATAATAAGAGGTAAAGAGGAAGTAAATGGGTCTGGAAAGCCCGGGAAATGAATTAGTAGATTCAATGGGTTGGCTTGAAGGCTAATAAGCCTGAAAAGTGATAAAAGGTAAAGATGCAGTAATTGGGCAGAAGAAGCCCAAAGAATTTAGCAAAAAGCCCATGGGAGTAAAAAAAAGTAAATTGGTCGAGGAAGCCCAAGGAATGAGGTAGTGAAATGGGTTGGCACAGCAGGAATGTTGGCCAACAAAACCTAAAAGAGGTAAAGATGTGGAAAGTGAGCCAAGGAAACCCTGAGCAAAAGATTGATGAAGAAGTGGACTGACACGACAGGAGCATTAGTCCACAAGCCCACGGGGTAACAAGAAATAAAAAAAGATGTAAAACTATAGCAGGCACGATGAAGTAACATGGCAAGATCAGTGGCCAAAAGGCCCATGGTCATAGAGAAGGAAAAGCACGTGCTCAACAAGGAAATGAAGGCTTTTGCCCAAGCAATACCCAGTTCAAAAAGGGGTAAAAGGTAGAAATATGAGCCCAAAATTCCACACATCCTTTACACCACAAAAGATAACACATCAGCTAGCACGTACAGCAGAATCAAACAAACGCAGAGGCAACAGAAATGGTGTGAAAGCCAGAAAAAAAACAAATTCAAATGGAGTAGAGCATGCACAAAGGGCCATGGCACCACCTACTTGTACCCAACCAATACATGGGAGGTGGGCCACGGGTCAAGGCTTTCAGAGGGTGTGATTTGGTGGTGGGGAGAAAAAATTGTCTATTATGGGGTTCCCGCTCAAGCTTCTTTGGGAAAAATGTCTTGCTGGGATAGCATCTCACCCAAAAGAGGAAAGTATGGGTTGGGACCACTTGATGCATGCCATAGAGGTAGATGATAAGGTAGCTTAATCCTTATCCAAATGAGTGAAGTGAAAATTGAGAGAGGTAAGAAACAAGACAAGCAATTTTGTCTGGGAATGAAGAGTGGTGCAACCAACACACTCTGAGCAGAGGTAGTGGTTGGGCAGCCAGCAGGCCAGTGGTTAGTCTTGAAAGGACACCAATAAGGAGTCGAAAGCAATTGAGGGGTAAAAATGGTTAATCCCACCATAACAGATGGTGTAAAAAGGGGTAGCTGTGAACAGTGAATAAAGGGGGAGGGGAGACGAATAGAACAAAAGGAAGGAGGGGTAGAAAGAAAGAATAGAGAAAAAGAAAGAACATATAGAAAAACCAGAGAAATATAAGAAGTAGGAATAGAGGCATGCATCAATAGACCATTTTTTTCTCCCTCTTGACAGACCCACTCTCTGAGGAATTGAGAATCGAAACTTAAACCATTTAGGTCATATTTCCAAAATGTGTAACTTCTACGGCAGAAGCCTTCCTTGATGTTACTCACGTTGGACATTGGCTCCCTTCTTGGGTCCACTTCTTCTGAAAAGCTAAGCCTACTTTCTGGCAGATAAGTTTTCTTTTACTATTCATGCTTATTGGGTGATTGGTCTACTATTCAGGTATTAAGTTGTTTGTAGTAGCGTTATTTCTATTTATTGTATTATTCTACCGTAACTTTATTAGTTGTTTTCCTTCTTGGTGTTATTCTTATTCATTTCGTTAGTATTGTAGTTATCCTGTTGTATTGTATTTCTGTTATAACATCTGTAACAGTTATTCTTGCCGTGGCCATGCCATACACCTAGCCCACGATGCTCTTGCCAGAATTGGGATGGCTCAACTTGCACACAAGCTGACCTAAAGTGTAGCATCATTTAGGTCAGTCCCAACTCTTTTACCTCACACCTATGGGTCGTAGTGCAGCAGGAGAGATTGAGGCCCAACAATGCAAAAAAAGCCCACCATAATGAGTTACATTCAAAAAAAATAATCCATGGCTATAGCTATTGGAAGGAATAAAAAGATTCAAAGCCTACAAATTATAGATAATATGTGTGTGTGTGTGTGTGTGTGTGTGTGTGTGTGTGTGACTACACAAATTCAGATGTTAAAACTTCTAAAATGCCAAAAAAGATATATAATTTAAGAATAAGCTATTGAAACAATTCAAAAAATATGTGACTATTCAAAAGAGAAATATAAGAAAAAGAAAAAAGTACGCGAACCCATAAAATAATAAATTTTAACGGGTCTAAACTTTAAACGAACCTTATCAGCATATGGCCTACGCTAAAAAATGTTGAGCAAGAGCCCACGTTGAAATAATAAAAACCATACATCCGCTTACTATATCGTATATAAGCTTTTTACCCAAAAAATTAACATACTTTCATATTGTTAGTTGAAGCAAAGACATATGCAATAGCAGCAACCTTAAATTTCAATTATTGCAAGCTTTTTTATCTGGTAAAAAAGGCTAAAGAGAGTTTGGCGGTTTATATACGAAAATTACTTTTTAAAAAATACATGAAAAACCATAAATTTTTTTTCTATTTTTTAACAAAGTAGAGGAAAAGAAAATAACAGAAGAAGAGCTTGAACCCTCTACTCGGCTTAAAAAATATATATTAGAGTTTGCACTGCTTTTATAGTGTTCATGATTAACCTCGCAAATTTGGAGATAAATTATCAACGTTTGAATTTGAGTTTAAGTTAGACTTGTTAAAGGGATAGAGTTTCACTCCTTGTTAAGTTTGGACTAAACAAAAATAATTTTTTTTTAAAAAAAATGATAAAGCTGAGTTTGAGTTTAAGTTGGACTTGTTAGAGAGATAGAGTTTCACTTATTATTAAATTTGGACTAAACAAAAATAATTTTATATATAAAAAAAAATGATAATGATGTGGCAAGCTCTGGAGAGGTCAATAAAAAGTCAAAGGCTTCAGTTTTATACATATATATATATATATAGATATAGACTAGTATGGCGATCCTTAAAAAAAAAAATAGTACGATAAAAATAAAATACTAGATTAATTTGTTAGAACATTCATATTGCCATAAAATATTTCCCTATAATAGATAATGCACATACATTATCACAAAGTAATTCGATACATATATTGTAAATTTGAAAATGAGCAAATCAAAATTACTAATAGATTTAAGAAAGAATATTGTTAATCTAAATCAAAAGTTCAAAGAGAATCCACTAGCCACCAAAAGTGACTCTTGTGGTTCCATGGATTTAGAAGGGGGGAGAGGGATGGGGGGACAAGTTAGGAGACCAAAAGGATGATGAGTGAAATAGAGACCAAAAAAATGAGGATTTTAAGAGTTGGAGAGACTACAAGGAAGAAAATCAAACTTGATATTGAAAAGTACGTGGGATCCCACAGAGAGAGAGAGAGAGAGAGAGAGAGAGAGAGAGAGAGAGAGAGAGAGAGAGAGAGATTTATTGGGTTCAATCGAGTGACCTAAAAAGCTTGCATTAAAATTAATCATTGGGCTTTAATCAAATCTCAAATATATTGCAAAACCTCAATATAAGCATACTTGTTTATGCCCCCTCAAAAAAAAAAAAAAAAAAAAAAAAAGAAAAAGCATACTTGTTTATGTATCATATAATATGTTCAATTCACTGATTTAATATGATCAATACGATAAGTATATTTGTATTGTGTGAATCATGAGTCTACCTAGTAAACACTTTACAATGTGACTTTGTTTTTTTACTGTGATTTAATATATATCAAATGTTGTATATCGTGTATCATCTTAAAGTAAGTATTGTGTTCGTACACACAATGTTATCAACAACAAAAAATTTGTTCGTACACACAATGATGTGACACAGTTAAATAAACATTGACTTAACTAGAGATAAATGCTTATCAAAAAAAAAAAACTAGAGATAAATAAATAAATAATTGTTGCACTGTTAGCAACTCTATCAATAAGATTATTATTATTATTTTTCTCAAAAAAAAAAAAAGATGATTATTATTATTATTATTTTTTAATGAGAACTCCGTGTCTCTATCAACAATATTGGTTATCCTCTCAATGATAACTTTTAAATTATTATAGTAGAACAAACACTACGCATCCATAATATTTGCAATGCTCCAAACGTTTCCTTCTTTCTTTCTTTTTCTTTTTCTTTTTCTTTTTTTAAATTTGGTTAGCCAAACCCCAAAAATCATAATTGTAACAAATCGTCAGTTGCACAGCAAAATTAGTGGAAGCTACAATACTTCAATTGGAAAGGCACTATAGCTTTGCTAAGTAAATTCTTACAATTTTTTTATTTGCTCCAAGAAATCTCTCTCTCTCTCTCTCTCTCTCTCTCTCTCTCTGGACAAAAAGGAAAAAAAAGAAAACAAGAGGAATGATGTGAGTCATGTGACACCCACAATAAATTTGAGTAAAAAAATGGTAGAATCTGAGGTCAAATTGATTATTAGATGAGAATACAAAATCCTCTAAATGTAAAATAAATAACTTTGTGTTAGAATTCCGCTCCCTCTCTCTTGTATGTGTGTATGTTTGTTTCTAAAAAAAAAAAAAAAAACTTTGTAGCTCAATTTAAAAAAAAAAATAATAATGCCCCCACATCCGGTTATTTATTCATATTGCAAATTATAAAACTTGCTACAATATCAAGTAAAAATGCATCCCTCTCAGTGTCTCTCTCCTTTTTCACCCTTTCTCCTCTCTACCGCCAAGTCACAATGTTGCCTCTGTCCTCGCTGCCATTGACAACAAATGCAAGAGGGAAACCCCAAAAAAAAAAAAAAAAAAAATTCACAAATCTCAGGGATCTCTTCCCAGTGGCGCTAGAGAAGGGTGGTGGGGATGTGTTGGTTTTTTTTTTTTTTTTTTTTAATTTTTTTATAAAGAAAATTATTTATGTTTGGCCACTAGTTGTAGGTGGTGGATGGCTGGCCAAAGGTGGTGGTTGGTTGTTGATGGCGTCGACAATCTCTTCCTAATGGTGTTGGTGAAGGTTGCTGGTTGTGGTCGGTGGGGATGGTTTGGGTTTTTTATTTATTTATTTATTTTAGGAAACTGAAACAATTAAAAGAAAATAATTAGATTTTAATAAAATAGTTGTACATGCGGTAAGTTTTTATTGGTAGAGCATAGAGTAGAATAAGAAAATTAGGACAGAAGATAATGGCTACTCCGCATTGATGACAGGGTGGTCACAACTCACAAGACCACCTGGACTTGCAAAAAAAAATGTATGTGTATATATATATATATATATATACTTGCAAAAAAAAATGTATATACTAAACTAACCTATTGTGACCAACCTAAAAAAAAATTGAACACCCTGCCTTGAAAATCACAATAATTTTGGTTCAACGAAAATAAGTGTCATACTACAACCACAATATTTTTACAATAATTTTACAAAAAATCCTATGCAGTAAGTTGATACTGATTCTAATTTGAGTCCAATACTAACATCACATTTCTACCCACCAATAATAGCATGTCGCATAAGATTTGTTATAAAAATATTGTGGACATAACATTTCTCCAAAAATAATTATGGCCCCCCCAAACATAATTCTTAGCCCCTTTAAAAAAAAAAAAATCTTAAATAACAACAATAAAAATTAGCCCAAGTGACCACAAAAATAACTCAAACAAAAATAAGACTAGACAAAACAACAACAAGCGTACAAATTATTCAACAAAAAACCAATTAAAAAAAAAAAAAACTCTAATTATTCAAATTTTTAACTCGTTTAACCCATTACTTAAAAATAATCTTTAATTTCATTTTTACTTAGAAAATGATACCAATAAAAATATTGTGGTTGTGAGTTCTCCTTGGTTGTGCCAACAATTATGATTTTTTTGGTTTTGCAAACTCAACAGATTTGCTGTCCTTAGCAACTCTGCTCATAGTTTTAGCAAATATTATTTCTCTCTCTCTCTCTCTCTCTCTCTCTCTCTCTCTCTCTCTCTCTCTCTCTCTCTCTCCATTTTTCTCTTCTTTATTATTATTTTAGACTTTTTCTCACTATATTATTCTCATACCAACATTCTTAGTTCCCACTTTATCTCTTATCAATTTTTTTTTTCCTTTTTCTCTTTGCTAGTAAAACGAAATTGTAATACTTCATGAATTTGGTTTTTTTTTTTTTTTTTTTTTTTGTGACCTTGATATATTTAATTTATTCTTTTTTAAATTTTGTATAATTTAAAATTTTAATCTATAAAGCACAGAAAAAGAAAAGAAGGCAACTATCCTACCCACACAATAATCTACTAAAATCTTACTCACCCCCTTTGATCCAGACGCTTCTTGGCTTTATATAACTCAGCAAGAATGCATATGGATCTTAAATTTGAAGGGCTATGATTAAACTCTCCTAACAATTGTCTCATCAAGGCCTTGCTAGAAGGTTTTTACACCAGAACATAAGCTGTGTGGGAAACTGTTCAGGGTCATTTCCCCATTAATGCGGCCAGCTAAGTAGCTAAGTGGTTGTAGTGCATTTAATGTGGAGGGAATGGTTGCCTTGTCATTCCTTTTTCTTCTCTTCCTTGTTTTATATCAAGTTACCTTTATCTCCCTTAGGATCACACCATGCTCCCTACACGCCTGATTCTTGACCTTCCGAGGTTAATATGGAGTCCTCGGTCCTCGGTATTTTTTCTCAACGGCAATATCCCGAACTCCTTTATTAGAAAAATAGTTCTTCTCCAAAGACTCCTCATGAAATTCCCTTCCTCGAAAACAACCTTGCCCACTTTATTACTGCTTTGGATCCTCGTACCCCCACAATAGCCCCCCAAAACCTTGCTTTACGCGTCTACCCTAGGAAAGGGAGGTTTTGTTTAAGGGGAAATGGTTGCTACAACACGCCCCCTACAGATTCCCATGTGAGAGCATCTTTTCAACTGACTGAGACACGCTCCTGACGCTTTAGAATCCAAAACTCTGCCTTAATTGTTGCGGGTGGCTTGCTGTCTCCAACGTTCTGCGATCAGATTCTCATCCTACAGTCCTTATTCCTTCCATTGAAGAGGCGGGAAAACCTCCACTCTTGCCCATTTTACTCCTTTGCAGATCCTTGAACTTTTACTGTTATTCTTTATATTATATTATATATATATATATATATATATATATTGAACACTTAGGCCACCTAAGTAGTGCATGTCGCTGAGGAGTGGGTTGATCAAGCCCTTCATGAGAAAAAGGAGGAGGAATCAAGGCGATACGCCACCTAAAAGGCCCAAGCCCTGGCTGGCAAACAATTAAAGGAAACTCTCCTTAAGCTATCCGAGTGTGACAAAGTTAGGAAGAGTATTGAAGCTGCCATTGAAGGCTTTGAAAGGCAAGCTCGGGATCAGCTCCACCAACTGAAAAAGGCAAAAAACTAGCTCTCCCTTGCTCGGGCTCGGATCACTGAATTGACCACGGAGCTAGCCCAAAAAACTGAAGAGATGGGTAAAGTGGAGCAGACCGCATACAATATGGGGCAGAAAGAGACTGAAGCTCATCTGAAGTCCCAACCCCCTGTAGTATGCCGAAGCTTCTATCTTCGGACTTGGATCAAGGCTTTGAATGCCATCAGTGTAGACCGCTCTTCGGAATTAAGAAATCCAGAGAAGGTGTTCTACCCCCAGCCATAAGGGCACAAGTATTCCACTCTATCTAGTTGAAGCTTCAATCCTCATTTTGTTATGTACTTCATTAGTTTCCAAACTTATGAATGAAAAGATTTTTACTTATCTCTAGCCTTATGTAGTTTTTCTTACTTGATAATTTACAATTCTTTTACCCTCGTCTTAATACATATCCTGCACTATGTGATCCTTCCTTAACTTCTTCAAATACATTTTTTCTTTATTTCACCATATTTAATCTACCTAAATAACTTATCATTTTGCAGCCCTTAATGTCGAGCTCTCCTAAGCTTAATGTTTACCAAAGGATAAGTATTTCTACAGTTGGTTGACTAGAGTGGTAGGTCCAATCTAAATTTCAATGAACCTGACTTAGAAGAAACTACGTGTCATTTTATACCGAGCAGTAGGTCTTAGGAATTCCATTTACCTAGACTCTGCATAACATTTTATACCAAGCTTAAGTTAGGTGTTAATTTACCCAAGGCAAATGATCCGAGAAATTGAATCTGGCCGAGGTTTTGTTTAACCCATAATAACAAGTTGGATGTTAATTTACCCAAGGCATATGATTCGAGGAATCGAATCTGGCCGAGGTTTTGTTTAACCCCTGATGTTAAGTTAGGCATTAATTTACCTAAGGCAGATGATCTAAGGAATCAAATTTGGTCGAGGTTTTGTCTAATCTATGATGTTAAGTTAGGTGTTAATTTACCCAAAGCAGATGATCCAAGGAATCAAATCTGCCCAAGGTTCTGTTTAGCCCATGATGTTAAGTTAGGTGTTAATTTACTCAAGGCAGATGATCTAAGGAATTGAATCTGGCCGAGGTTCTGTTTAACCCATGATGTTAAGTTAGGTGCACTTTTAATCAAAACAACAACAACAAAGCTGATTAATACATCTGATTACATATAAACTGATAATTATTTACATAATTTTACATTAGAAATAATATTTCCTTAAATTATTCACATTCCATGGTCAGGGAACTACAACCCCATCTAAATCTTCCAACTAATAAGCCCCTATTCTAGCTACAGAAGTCACCCGATATGGTCCTTTCCAGTTAGGACCTAGCTTTCCCCAAGAGGGATTCTTTATACTCCCGACCACCCTTCGCAGAACAAGATCTCCTTGAATGAATATCCTGACTTTCATCCCTTTATCAAATCCTTGCCTACGCTTCTGTTGGTATTGCGTTAATCTAACCGTAGCTATTTCCCTTTGTTCTTTAGCTAAGTCGAGGTCTAGGGATAGTAGTCGGTCATTGCTACCTCTGAGGAGTTGGCTGGACCTTAATGTGGGGAAGCCTGTTTCCGTAGGGATAACTACTTCAAATCCATAAGTCATGGAAAATGGGGTCTTGCCTGTAGACCTCCTAGGAGTTGTGCGATATGTCCACAAAACATGGTGCAGTTCGTCCACCCACTTTCCCTTGGCTTCTTCCAATCTTTTCTTTAGACCATCCAGAATGACTTTATTTATGGTCTTAACTAGTCCATTACTCTGCGGGTATGATAGAGTGCAATACTTGTTTTTTATCCCTAAGTCACAACAATATTTCCAAAATGCCTTGCTATCAAATTGGAGCCCATTATCCGAGATGAGGGTGTTCGAAACCCTAAACTTCATCACAATATCTCACCAGATGAATCTTTTGACATCTTGATCTTAGATGTTAGGTAATGGTTCAGCCTCGACCCACTTGGTGAAATAATCAGTAGCAATGAGGAGGTATCTTCAATTCCCTATAGCCTTGGGAAAAGGCCTCACGACATCTAGCGCCCATTGTGCAAAAGGCTAGGGGCTACTTAATGGGTTTAGCACCCCCCCTGGTTGATGGATATTAGGAGTATATCTCTGACACTGATCATTTCTAAACATATTCTTTGGAGGACTTCTGCATGCTCGACAACTAATAACCTTGCGTTAAAGCCCTATGGGCAAGTGACCTTCCCCTCGTATGACTACCACAAATTCCCTCATACAACTCCTCCAACAATATTACCATTGCCTTAGGATGGATACATAGGAGATATGGTCCCAAGTATGAGCATTTGTATAGTTTCTGGTCCTCGGATAACCAAAACCTTGGCGCCTTTCTATGAATTTTCTCTGCCTCGGTCTTGTCCTCGGGCAATATTCCATTCCTAAGGAACGTAAACAATATATCCATCCAAATAGGGCCCACTTGTGTAAAGTGAACTCCCACAGGAGCCGGTACGTTGTAAGCAGGTAATGCATAATCTTTCATAAGTATAATCTCGGGAAGACTCTCCCTACTCGTAGTAGCGAGAGTTGTAAGCGAATCAGTGTAGGAATTTTTGCTTTGGGGAACCTGTTCAAGTGTAAAAGAAAGAAAGCCCCCTGACAAGCGCTTAACCTAATTCAAGTACCAGATCATCCTCGGGTCTTTAGCCTCAAAATCACCTCGAACTTGTCCTACTATGAGTCTTGAATCACAGTATGCCTTAACAACCCTACCTCCAAGTTTTTTCATAGCAATCACCCCTGCTAGAAGAGCCTCGTATTCTGCCTTGTTATTTGTTGTTGAAAATCGAAGCCTTAGGGACTTTTCCAAAGTAATTCCATCTTATGAGATCATCACGATTCCTATCCCCGATCCTTTCTGGTTGGCCGCGCCATCCACAAATAATTGCCACACTTGCTGACTTTCCACTGAATTCACTTTCAATGTTTCCTCGAGCTTTGTTCCCTCCTTTGAGTCACTTAACTCTTTAGTAAATTCTGTTATCAAGTCTGCTAGAACTTGTCCTTTTATAGTCGTTCGAGACAAATACTTAATATCAAAAGCATCGAGCATAGTTCCCCATTTTGCTATTCTTCCTGTATAATCTAACTTTTAAAGCAATGCTTGCAAAGGCAATTGGGTTAAGACAATCATGGTATGGGCTTGGAAATAATGGGGCAATTTCTTGGTGGTATGGATGATAGCAAGAATTGCCTTCTCCAAGGGAAGATACTTAACCTTGGCCTCCTGGAGGGATTTGCTAATGTAATACACCGATTTTTAAATTCCTTCATCTACCCTTATCAGAACCAAACTCACTGCGTGTTGGGTAATAGCCACATATGCATACAGAACCTCCTCTTTCTCTGGCCTAGATAAGACTGACGAATGAGCTAAATACGACTTCAATTCATCAAAAGCCTTATCACATTCCTCAGACCAGGAAAAATCTTTCCATTTATGCAATAGTTGAAAGAATGGTCTACATCGCTCCGTGGATCTTGATATGAAATGGTTCAAAGCTGCTGTCATTCCAATAATACGTTGAACTTCCTTTGGATTTTGAGGTGGATCCAACCCGTGGATAGCCTTAATCTGGTCGGGATTAACTTCAATCCCCTGATGGGTGATCATGTAACCTAAAAACTTTCCCAACCCCATTTTAAAAGAACACTTGGAAGCGTTTAAGCGCAACTTATGCTTTCGTAAAATTGCAAAAACTTTATCAAGATTAAAAAAATGCTGAGATTCTTCTTTACTTTTAACTACCATATCATTGATGTACGCCTCTACATTCTTTCCCAGCTGGTTTTCAAACATTCTAGTCACCATTCTTTGATATATGGACCCTGCATTCTTTAATCCAAAGGGCATTACTCTATAGTGATAATTTCCTGTTAGGGTAAGAAAGTATGTTTTCTCTTGATCGAGCAACGCCAGTGGAATTTGATGGTAGCCTTGAAAAGCGTCTAGGAAACTCATCTTAGGGTGTCCATACGTTGCATCATCTAATTGTTCTATTCTTAGGGACAGGAAACGGATCTTTAGGACAGGCTTTATTAAGATCTATAAAATACACCCACACTCCACTTCCCCAATTTTTTCCTCATCACCACAATATTAGCCAACCATTCTGGGTAGAAAACCTTTTTAAATACCCCAGCCTGTTTAAGCTTACGGACCTCATCTTTTACAACCCTCAGCATGTTCTTTAGACGAACGTCGAGGTAGTTGTTTCTTCGGGATAACCTTGGGGTTAACATTCAAGTGGTGGTTGATGAACTAGAGGTCAACCCCGAGTGCTTCATATGCACTCCATGCAAAAACATCCACGTTTCCTTTCAAAAAGTCCACCAGCTATTTTTTATCCTCAATTAGGAGTTGAATCCTAACTTGAAAGTATTTATCTATGTCCTCGCCAATGACAACCCTTTCCAACTCCTCACAAGATACTGGACTATCCGAGGATATAGGTTGCCCAAGCTGTGGTTGCTATAACGTCGGTGCCATTTCTGAAGAGCCAATTTGAGCAACACGATGATCAATTGCCACTCCCATGCATTGCCTAGCCACTGACTGGCATCCCACCAACTCAACCACTCCCTCATTGGTAGGATATTTCACTTTAACATGCAACGTTGATGAGACTGCCCCCATGGCATGGAGCCACGGTCTGACCAAGATGGTAGTATATGGCGAAAAAGCATTTATCACTATAAAATTTACGCTTACCACCCTATCCCCAGTCTATACTGGTAATCAAATCATCCCTTTCGGGATAGTAGTGTTTCCATTGAACCTGATCAACGGAGCATCATGCTGGTCCAAATCCCCAAGTTTGAGACCTAGGCCTTTAAACAAGTTAGGGTGCATAATCTCTGCCCCATTGCCTTGATCAACCATTACTCTCTTGACATCGAATCTTGCTATCCGCAAGGTTACCACCAGGGCGTCATCATGTGGCTGAATCGTTCCCAACTTGTCTTCCTTGGAAAATCCTATAATAGGTTGCTCCAAAACTCTGGCCTTCTTACGTGGTGCCTCTTCTTCAGACCCTGCCATTTGTGGTGATACTAACATCACTCCGCTAAGTAGGTAAGACTCTCTTCTCGAGGTTGCAAAAATGACATTTATTGTTCCTAGTGATGACCGAGGTGCCCCGCTTCTTTGTGGTCCCATCGCGAGCCGATTTCCCTAACTATCAGGCTGCTGCAAAAACTGCTTCAATTTACGAGGTTTAATCAACTGATTAAGAAAAGCCTGCAACGTTATGCATTCCTCGGTCGTATGACCTTGGTCCTAATGGTATTGATAATACAAATTCTGATTTCTCTTAGTTGGATCTCCACCCATCTTATTTGGCCATTTGAAATAGGGCTTGTGCTTAATTTTTTCTAACACTTGATATATCGGCTCCTTAAACACTGAGTTCACCGCTTAAGGACCAGCGACGATATGGGATGTTTAATTGTAAAACTCCCTCCTCGGCCGGGAAGACGTAAATCGGCCTGTCGAGCTATCCCTTCGATCAAGTACGAAAGCCTTAGCTTTACCCTTGCTAGTACTCTGATTATCCTCGACCCTTTTATGCTCCTCAATATAGTCCATGAGTTGATGCATGCCTTGGGGCGGTTTCATGGTAAGTGACTTCCATGGGTCGAAATGTGTAGGAAAACCCACTTTGAAGGTTCTGTTGGAAAATCTGGTTTTGTATCTCATACAAAACACACAGCGGAAGCAACAAACACGGATCTACTACATTCATGAAAGATAACATGTAACCTTGAATTATAGAACAAAGAATAGAAAGCGTACCTTGGTGCGGTGAAATTCAAAACCAAGACTTGAGAATTACTTGGGAAAACTTTTAATCTTCACTCCAATTCCACTTGATGCCCAAGAAGTGTGGTCTATCAATCAGTTTCCAAGAAGTGAATAAGGGAGTGTTCAATACTCACATACATCATTGCATTCCTTATGTAACCTAAATGAAAACCACACTTGTAAAATTCTGTATATTTCTCTCCTTATATACAACTGATTATCTAATTGGACTAGCTTTTTGAGTAATTCCAATTGGGCTCTAGTTTGTGGTTTGGAGTGGGATCAAAAGGAACCAATAAGACACTAGCTCCAATGGGCCTTGGGCTTTTCTGTCAACTCTTGACAAGTTCAAAATTACCATTAATTATATTCAATACCACTATAAGAATATAATTGCATTCTAGGTCTTATTAATAAATTATATCCCAAGACTTTATTATATACACAATCTCTTCATAAAAATATTCGTAGTAATACAAAGTCATGAATGTAGACTGCTACTTTGAAGATTATTACATCTTAATCCTTGAGTACCCGGTTTAATCTTTTATGTTATTCATTATATATTTATGAAATCCAATTTCATAAATGTATACTTTAGTAATCTCTTACTAAAGTGGTTGGACCCAACACTCTAAATAACCAAACTCATTAAACTTATCTTAAGGGAATATTTTATATCTCCGTTAAGAGATTATGAATTCCATCTTGAGAATATATGTTCCAATAACACTAAATGCAGCTACCCAACATACTGAGGTTTTGACCGTAACTTATAGATCTCACTCTTGATATATCAAAGTATCCTACATCTCATGACTAGGTCCATTATTCTCTCAGGATTTAGGGTTGATGTAAATAGAAGTCGTGAGATTTATTATTCATTTGACAGTCATTAGGAGAATAATAAATCTCACAGCGGTCTGGTTCAATATGTCTTAACTCTTAAAACATATCAACATACCAACTAGAAATCTCCACTTCCATGATCAAGACAAATTATCTTAGTTGATATGTTATAATCTTCGCAGTTGAAATGCCCAATTTCATCACCGACTACGAACTAAAATTCTGAGTTTATAAAGAACTTGCGATTTATATTTTCTGTGACTAAATTACATAAATCACATACTATGCATCTCATGGACTAAGATAATGTCACATTAGTTCATTAATAAATAGTCTCATATAATTAAACAATTTAATTATTTATAACATGCCAATTAATTGGATTTTAGGGCATAAACCCCAACAGGTTCGTACGGCAACGTCCTCAAAATCCCCGTCAATTTCATTATAGATCTCCTAGTATCTATCAGAATAATTCTTTAAGGTCTGACCTTCTCTCATAGACATCGAGAGTAAAGAATCTAAGGGTCTAAGGACTCGGCTACAAGTTACAAATCTTGCCTCAAAGGCCCTAGTTAGCTCCTCATAAAAATGTATTGATCCTTCTTCAAGACTGTCAAACCACCTTATAGCAACCGGCCTAAGGCTTGAAGGGAAAACCTTACATGTTAAGGCTTTATTCTTTGAGTGAATAGTCATCCTCTGAATAAAATGACTCGAGTGCTTTACTGGGTTGGTTTTACCATTATAGATGATGAAGGTGGGTTGGTTAAAGCGACGAGGGAGCTTGGCCTGCTCAATACGCCGAGAAAACGGAGAACGAGAAATTTGAGGGAGAGCCTTTCCCATAGTGTCATGCCCCTGGCCTCTCCTTAGTGGTGTTTTAGACTTCTTATGATAACGATCTCGCCTTGAAGAATGACGAGATGACTATGTAAACGATTCACTTGGTGGAGTCCTGCTCCTAGGCCGGTAACTCTCATCACTTCCAATGCTTGAATATTGGTCTGGAGAAGGGGTTTTATCTTCCCTTATTCAAGTTCGACGACGAAGACATCGACGTAACTGCTCCACTTTTTTCTCTAAACTATGGACCTCCTCATCACGTGAATGATTACTCTCCTCATATTGCCCGGTTCATTCAGAATGAAAGGAAAGTGCTCATTGACAAGTGTGAGCCATATCTCTATCCCTTTTACGTTCGAGGTTAACGAAATGATTACTGTGCTGAGAACCAATAGACTCCAATGATCCACTATGCCTAGGACTAGCCATAGCTATGAGATTTGTAAGGGTACTTCAAAAGACGATTCCCACAGATGACGCCTATTGTGGGTGGCAGAAAAAGAAAAGAAGGCAACTATCCTACCCACACAATAAATTTTTAGAGATGGGATGTAAGCTCAACGTTAAATACCCCTTTTTGTAACAAAAGATGACAATCTTGGAGCTTGCCAATTAACTAAATAGATTGAGAACTGACTAAGTGTTAGTCCTCGGGTTTTGTCCGAGGAAGAAGATATAATGGCTGTTTTCGTTCTCTCTCATTTTTTTCTTCTACTAAAATCTTACTCACCCCGTTTGATTCAGGCGCTTGTTGGCTTTATATAACTCAGCAAGAATGCATCTAGATCTTACACTTGGAGGGCTATGATTAAACCCTCCTGACAATTGTCTCATCAAGGCCTTGCTAGAAGATTTTTAAACTAGAACATGAGCTATGTGGGACACTGTTCAGGGTCATTTCCCCATTAATGCGGCCAGCTAAGTGGTTGTAGTGCATTTAATATGGAGGGAATGGCTGCCTTGTCATTCTTTTTTCTTCTCTTCCTTGTTTTATATCAAGTTACCTTTATCTCCCTTGGGATTGCACCATGCTCCCTGTACGCTTGATTCTCGACCTTTTGAGGTTAATATGGAGTTTTTGGTCCTCGGTATTTTTTCTCAACAGCAATATCCCGAACTCCTTTATTAGGAAAATAGTTCTTCTCCAAAGACTCCTCATGAAATTCCCCTCCTCGGAAACTGTGCGGCACCCAACACCCAGGCCCGTTTGGGCTCCAGTACGTGGGAACAACGTTTGGGCCCTGTCCCTGCTAGCCTAAAGGGCCCGGCCCATATCTATACATGATGATGGTCCAGTCCTCTCAGTGATGGCCATGCCGAGCATGTTTCCCGAGCATCTTAAGATGGGAGGTGAACGGATGCTCTAGGTCTCACTTGCCCAGCGGTTCCCCGAGGAGCGAGGCCGCCGTATTGTTCACTAAAGAGGAACCAAGTTCCAAAGCCACCATCACCAAACCACCCACTTACCTTCGATCGTATTGGACCTCTCGCCGCACTTGCAGCAAAGCAATGATGGCCACTCCATTATGGAGGAACTATAAATATGAGAACAACAAGAGGAGAATGGGTTAGAAAAAATGGAGAGAGAAAAAGTAACGAGTTCTGGTGTTTTGAACTACCCATAGTAGGAAAACTTCAAACCCACAATACAAATAGATTGTAAGCCCAAAAGAAGGAAGGCCCATAGGTCTCGTCTTGGGTTCGCACAATTGGCGCCGTCTGTGGGAATTCTCCTGCGAAGCTGTAGTTCAACCAAGACTCACGTGCAGCGGGATGTCAATGAGAGATTCCGAGAACGAGGCTGAAAGTCGCTCGGCAGGACCATCTTGGGGGTCGTCTTGGCGGGAGAGGAGGCAGAAGCGGCATGAAGATAGGGACGATGAGCGGGAAGAGAGATCTGGCCTCGGGGAGGGGTCATACCAGACACAGCGGGCGGCATCAAGTGCCTCAGGGCACAGGCAGCTTGATGAAAGAGACGAGGAACTGTAGCGGTTGCGCAGGCTGGTGAGGGAGTTGGAGTTAGAAGCGGAGGTCAGGCACCAAGGAAGGAGAGGCGACGACCAACACAGGAGGGCGGGTCCAAGGGGAGATCACCATAATACGGGGTCTAGCCAATCTGGGTCCCGCCGACACAGGCGGCGTTCCCGTTCATAGGGGCACCAACATTGCCGACACCGTTCGTATTCGCGGGAATCCCACCGTCGCAGAGATCGCTCACAATCAAGGGGCCACACGGACCGGGGATCCGACTCGCCCAACGAGCGACAACCGTACAATGCAGCAATGGACGCGATGAGCCGCGCTTTACGAGGGGTAGCACGATCTCCATTCTCGGAAGATATCGAAAGAGCCGCAATGCCAAGCAGGTTCACGCGACCTCCATTCAATACCTACGATGGAAAGACCGACCCGGTTGAGCACGTCAGTCACTACATCCACATGATGTCCCTACATTCTCACAACGACGCGCTGATGTGCAGGGTATTTCCCTTCAGCCTCGGGCTGACCACACTGAGATGGTTCAACGGACTACGGAAGGGTTCCATTCATAGTTTCACCGAGTTAATCCAGGAATTTGGTGTGCGGTTCATGACGTGCAGCTTAATGCCGCAGCCCGTAGATGCTTTACTATCTATGAAGATAAGAGTAAGGGAAACCCTCCGTAGTTATGCCAGCCGATACTGGGAGCTTTATAATGAAATAGGTGGGGACAACGAGAAAATTGCAGCAAGTACCTTCCGGATGGGGCTCCCCGAAGACTCCGAGCTACGGGAGTCACTGACAAAGAAACCTCCCGAGGATATGAGACAGCTCATGAGACATATCGAGGAATATAAGCGCTTGGAAGATGACTGGTTACAGAGCAAAGGAAAAGCCCCGGCAGTAAACCGTCCTCGGCAGGGAGAATTCCAACCAAGATCTCGGAAGGATTTGAAGATGCACGAGCCATTCTGGCAGATCGGGGAAGTGAGTTTGACGTTTAAAGAGCCAGTGCACCGGATTTCGGAGCGAATCAAGAATGAGCCTTACTTCAGGTGGCCAAACAAGATGGGAGGTGACCCCTCTCGGAGGAACCAAAATCTATACTGCACCTATCACAAGGACAAGGGACACACTACCGAACAGTGTCGTGTACTCAAAGACCATCTGGCGCAGTTAGCAAGGGCAGGACACCTGAAAGAGTTCGTAGTTGACAACGATGTTCGGGGTACCGACACAAGCACCCAGCAAAAGGGGAACCCTCTTCTGCCGCCCCTAGGAGTGATTGAGATGATCCTCGTCCCCCCAGGGGGATCCTCGGTGACAAAAAGGGGGGTGTTGACCGTTGCGCCTATGATGGGTCAACCGGGAGCAGAGCCCTTGGGGAAAAAGGCGAAGCATGCTCGAGAGATGCTTGCCTTTGACGAACAAAACTTGGAAGGAACGATATAGCCACATGATGATGCACTAGTTGTCACAGCTTGGATGGGCGGTTTTCTAGTGAAGCGTGTGATGATATATCAAGGTAGCGGAGCCGACGTGATGTATCCGGACTTGTTTAAACGGCTCGGATTAAAAAGTCAGGATCTAACGGAGTATAATACGCCACTGGTATCGTTTGATGGGAGAATTGTGGTCCCCAAGGGACAGATTTCCCTACCTGTGTGCATGGAGGGTAAAGAGGTCCCAGTATCGTTCATAGTAGTCAACTTCTTCTCCCCTTACATGGAAATATTGGGAAGGCCATGGATTCACGCCATGGGGGCCGTCCCCTCCACCTTGCACGTAAAGATTAAATTTCCCACGGAGCAGGGCGTCGCCGTGGTACGAGGATGCCAAAGAATGGTAAGGCAATGCCTCATTGCAGCAACAAACCTTGAAGTCCAGTGCGCCGGGCATAAGGAGACCACCGAGGAACCTCCGTTATAGCAACTACAGAAACCCCGAAAGGAAGCGAGGGCTGAGGGTGCCGAGGAGCTTATAAGAGTGAAAATACTGCCGGATGCTGACCAGAATTTTCAAATAGGAGCTAGCATGTCACTCAAGGAGAGGGTAAAAGTACTGTTGTGTCTGATACAGAACGTGGACGTGTTTGCATGGAGTCCTTATGATGTGCCCGAGGTGGACCCCGAGTTTATCACCCATAAACTTAACGTGGATCTGTCGTATCCCCCCAAAAAACAAAGACCAAGAAGAGTGGCTAGGGAGCATACGGAAGCCATGGAAGCGGAAGTTCAGAGGCTTAAAGAAGCAGGGGCAGTAAAAGAGATCTTCTTTCCGGAATGGCTGGCGAATACAGTAGTAGTGAGGAAGAAGAATGGCAAATGTAGGGTATGCGTGGATTTCACGGATTTGAACCGAGCCTGTCCGAAAGACCCGTTTCCTATGCCGAAGATTGATCAATTGGTAGATGCCACCTGCGGACATCCGAGGATGAGCTTCCTGGACACCTTCCAAGGGTATCATCAGATAGCTCTATCAGCCGAGGATCAAGAGAAGACAGCATTTATAGCTCCCGACGTCAATTACCACTACACTGTGATGCCTTTCGGGCTAAAGAACGCTGGAGCAACATACCAACGGATGATGACGAGAATGTTCCGTGATAAAGTTGGCCGAACAGTCGAGATTTATATTGATGACATGGTAGTTAAAAGCAAGCAGAAAGTGCAATATGTGGAGGACCTTAGGGAGGTGTTTGAGCGATTGCGGCAGCATAAGTTACGCCTGAATACAGAAAAGTGTGCTTTTGGCGTGGGGGCTGGAAAGTTTCTGGGGTATCTAATCTCCTACAAAGGAATTGAGGTTAACCCGGACCAGATAGAGGCCGTGAAGCGTCTCAGATCCCCGAGCAATCCAAAGGAAGTGCAAGTCTTGACGGGAATGCTGGCCGCCCTCAATCGGTTCATCTCCAAGTTCTCGGACCGATGTCGGCCATTCTACCAACTTTTAAAGAAATGGAAAGGGTTTCAATGGAGCGACGAGTGCGAGGAAGCTTTCTAGGGACTGAAAGAATATTTATTACACGCGCCGGGACTGGCAGCACCAGAACCCGGAGAAGATCTATATATGTACCTCTCGGTTTTCGATCACGCCGTAAGTGCCGTATTGCTAATAGACAGGGGCATGCAACAGCCCGTGTACTACGTCAGCAAGACTTTGGTAGACCCGGAGACTAGATACTTGCCCTTGGAGAAGTTGGTATTGGCACTTGTGCACGCTACGAGGAAATTGCCTCAGTATTTTCAGGCCCATACCATATATGTACTAACTCAGTACCCACTGCAGTCATTGCTGAAAAGATCCGACTTCACGGGACGAATAGCAAAGTGAGGAACCCAGCTGGGGGCTTTCGACATACGGTACATGCCGAGAAAGGCAATTAAGGGCCAAGTTCTAGCAGACTTCGTGGCTGAGTTTTCACCCCGAGCCTCGCAAGAAATGATCTGCCAACTAGATTGTCATCCGTGGAAAGTATATGTGGATGGTGCATCTAACTCCATGGGGTCCGGCGTAGGGGTGGTCATGATTGGCCCCGAGGGAATAAAATTGGTGCATTCGTTCAGATTGGGATTCAAAGCTTCCAACAACGAAGCCGAATACGAGGCCTTATTAGCCGGGCTGAGGGCAGCCTCGGGTGTCGGTGCCCGGAACGTGGAGATATATTTGGGCTCGCGTTTGGTGGTTAATCAGGTCTAAGTCAAGTTCGAGGCCCGGAATTCGCGCATGAGGGCATATTTGGAACAGGCAAAGCAGGTTATGTCAGAAATTGGCACTGTAAGGTTGGTACAAGTGGCCCGGACACAGAATAGGCACGCCAACTCCCTCGCCACTCTAGCTTCATCGGTAACGGAAGGCATACCTCGGCTGATAAGAGTAGAGCTGGTTCTAGAACCGAGCATCTTGACAACCATAAACTCGAATGGCTAGGGGATCGGTATCACATCAATTGCAACACCTGGGCGCAGTTGGATGGACCCCATCATTGACAACCTAGCTGAGGATAAAGTCCCACCCGATGAAAAAGAGGCGGGTAAAATTCGCAGAATAGCTTCAAGATATTGGCTATTGTCAGACAGGAAGTTGTATCGAAGGTCATATGGGGGACCGTATCTTTTGTGCTTACACCCCACGAAGGTAGACGAGCTCTTAGTCGAGCTCCACGAAAGAGTGTGCGGCAGCCATGTGGGGGGACGGTCATTGGCGCACCGGGCAATGACTCAAGGGTTTTGGTGGCCTAAGATGCAAAGAGATGCCGCTGAGTATGCCCGTAGGTGTGAGCAATGTCAGAAGCACGCGCCCGTGATTCACCAGTCGGCCGATTACTTGAACCCAGTAAGTAGCCCATGGCCTTTTACACAGTGGGGGCTGGATATACTTGCGCCATTCCCCCGAGCGACAGGCAACCGACGGTTCGTCGTGGTAGCCGTTGACTATTTCACCAAGTGGGCAAAGGCAGAAGTTTTGGCTAACATCCGGGACACGGACGTAAAGAAATTTGTATGGAAAAATATAATTACCAGATTCGAAGTGCCGAACACCCTCATCTCTGACAATGGTCTGCAGTTTTGCAGTAGGGCTTTCCATGATTTCTGCGGAGACCTCGGCATCAAAAATCGGTATTCTACTCCCGCGTACCCTCCAAGCAACGACCAGGCCAAGGCAGTGAATAAGGTCATCGTGAACGGTCTGAAGAAAAGATTAGAAGGAGCAAAGGGGAATTGGGCCGAGGAGCTCCCTAGCGTCCTATGGGCTTACCGAACGACACCCAGAAGGTCAACGGGGGAGACATCGTTTTCCCTCACTTACGGGGCTGAGGCCGTAAAACCGACCGAAGTGAACCTGTGCAGCGGACGAGTATTCGGGTTCAATCCCGATTTGAACGACGGCCTACTGGTTGAACGTCTGGACAGATTAGAAGAGTACCGTGAAGTTTCGACTATACGGCTCGCAGAGTACCAGCAGAAGCTTGCCAGGAGATACAACCGTGGTGTAAGAGCGAGAGAGTTTAGCGCCGGGGACTTGGTATTGAGAAAGGCTGTAGGGAACATGCGAGACACAAATTCTAGGAAATTAGCGCAGACTTAGAAGGGACCATACAGGGTTACGGCCATCGCTGGCTCGGACGCCTATTACTTGGAAGAACTGGAGGAAAGGCCGTTACCCCGACCGTGGAATGTCCACAATTTGAAGAAGCTTTACCACTAACTGGCCACCTGCCAGGTTCTAAAGCAATGTGAAATATTGTACATGTTCGGCCAATGAAAATAGCAATGTTTAAACTTACAAATTTGCATTGTCCCCGGTAACTGATTCAATATCTGCTACCAAGCAGGTGGAAACCTTGAACAATTTGCCTAAGGACTGAAACCTGCTGCCCGGTTCAACCTATATTGCTGAGCAGGTGAAAACCTTAAATAATTTGCCTAAGGATAAAAGCCTGCTGCCAGGTTCAATCTATATTGCCGAGCAGGTGGAAACCTTAAATAATTTGCCTAAGGACAGAAGCCTGTTGCCTGGTTCAATCTCTATTGCCGAGCAGGTGGAAACCTTAAATAATTTGCCTAAGGACAAAAGCCTGCTGCCTGGTTCAATTTCTATTGCCGAGAAGGTGGAAACCTTAAATAATTTGCTTAAGGACAGAAGCATGCTGCCTGGTTCAATCTATATTGCCGAGCAGGTGGAAACCTTAAATAATTTGCCTAAGGACTGAAGCCTGCTGCCTGTTCAATCTATATTGCCGAGCAGGTGGAAACCTTAAATAATTCGCTTAAGGACAGAAGCCTGCTGCCTGGTTCAATCTCTATTGCCGAGCAGGTTGAAACCTTAAATAATTTGCTTAAGGGCTGAAACCTGCTACCCGGTTTAACCTACAATACCGAGCAGGTGGAAACCTTGAATAATTTGCCTAAGGACAGAATCCTTCTGCCCGGTTTAACCTACAATACCGAGCAAATGGAAACCTCAAATCTACCCAGGGGCAGAAACCTGATGTGCCAAGCCCTTCGAAGGGCTAAAGAAGCCCGCTACACAATCCGAGATATATCACTAAGCAAGATGGTATGCACGGCAAATGCCGAGACCGGACTCAACCACCCAGACCACTACAATGCAATCACAAAGCAAGCAAAACGCAAAAACCTTGGTAGAAAAGCATAAATAAATAATTCCCCGTCCGTAACACACAATGGAAGTTCAAAATGACAAACTAAATAAAAAACATTGTTCAGTCACCACATCCCGGTGACGTGGGCAAACCAATCAAAGGCATGAATAAAACTAAACTAAAGCAATAAATAAACTCGCAAAAAGGGCAGATAGTTTTCGGCTGCTTAGGAGGCAGAGTCCGCGGGTTGCGCAGGGGCTTCAGTCTGCACAGGGTCATGAACGAGCTGATCTCCAAAGCGAAGTTGGCTAGCCACCTCGGTTTCCTCCAACTCCACATGAGCGTCAATTTGCTCTACCAGTTCCCTCAGACTGGTCGTTTCCTCCTCGTCAAGGGGCCCTAGAGGAGCTTGTTGCGCTGGAGCGGAGACAGGGAATGGAATCTGCGTGGCGTTCCTCAAAGGGGAGTCCTCGGGAACTCCCATAGCTTGCAGGGCAGCCATCCAACCCTCCTGGAAGCCGAGTTTTTGAGCATCCCTTATGACCGATTCTGCCGAGTTCTCCGCTTCGGCAAACCCCTCATTGTACCACTTGCTCTCACTCGCCTCCAAGGCAGCTCAGAGATCGGCCAGCTCCTTTTCCCGTACAGTCCCCAAGCTCTCGGTTTCCGCTAGCCGGAGCTCGACGTCCCCCACGCGGGTTTGCAGCTCCGCATACTTCTTCTCAGCTTCAGCCTTTGCCTTTTCGGCCGTGGCCGCCTTCTTTTCCGCCGTCGCAGCAGCCACGGCCTTCTCCTTCGCGTTGGCATCGGCCACATCTTTTAAAGCCTTTTCTCGGCCGGCGTCCTCGGCAAGATCGCTAACGCGTCTGTCTAATATGCATGCCAGCTGCACAGCCTGATAATGTAACAAGAACGGGAACCCAACCCCAGTAAAAAAAAAAAAAAAAAAAAAAAAAAAAAAAAAAAAAAAAAAAAAAACTTGAATTTACTTACTGCGATGGTATGCCACTGTAATCTCCGCACCATGGACTCATCCGTCCCCTCCTCGAATGCCTGCACATCCTCGAGAAGTAGCAAGCCGCGTGCCAACGACTGGGCGACGTGACCGCCTGCCTCCTTCGCCCAAACATGCACGCTTGCGTCCGAGGGAAGGAGTTTGCCGTCCAGCATGTACGAAGGCTGCCAGGCGGGTACAGCACGGGAAGTGGATGCCACGTTCGTCCCCGTCTGGGCCGTAGGCTCGCGAATCACAATACCGCTGGAAGGCCAGGGAGGAGTCTTCGCAGGTACTACGGGCAGGACAACCAGAGCTTGCTCGGTCGTGCGTTGTCTTTTTCTTTGCCGAACAGGAGCTACTGGCGGAGGGGGAGGGGTTTGGCCGCGGCCGTGGGATTGTTGTTGCTGTGTGGCCTGCCCGGCCCCGGGGATGAAACGGTTGATTGTCATTGTCCTTTGAGTCACTATCTCTTCGACTCGGCCTTGCTCGGACTCGGCAACTACTTCTTCAGCTTCTTGAGGAAGGGCCCCTTGGTCAACAGGACCTTCTGGTTAAACGAGTGCCTCTTGCTGAATTTGGTCGTGGGCACGCTCTCGGCGGGCTCGGGATACGCGCTCGGCAGACTCGTCCCGTACTGGTTGGCGCTCGTCAGAGCATAGATACCGTGGATCGAGATCGTGGGCTTCTCCTACTGTAAACTTCGCGGGAAGGAAGTTTGTATGCCGAACGTCGATGTAGGATAAGAGCGGGCTATTGACCAACAGGGCCTGGCCAAAGGCTTGCCAGGTAGAATACACAGGAGTTATTTCGAGTATCAAATGGGACGCTCGGAGTTGTCCGTCTGTATGAACGAAGATCTCAGACCTGAGCATGAAGTTCAAATCACATACGTGCACGACCCTGATGTCCGGGACGAACACTCTGCCGTCTGCACACACCAACACAGATAAGTGTTAGGGTAAATAAGAAGGTTTTACGGTGAGGAACAATTATATGATCAACATAGTAAATGAAAAATGAAAATGGGTCAAATGAACGGGACAAACCCACTTCGCGCCTGGTGAGAGGGCAGGGGAAGTCACCGGCAAACCAATTGCCGCGCACCCTAATGAACTCCCCGGCAGAGTTCCTATTCGAGTCAGGCAGGCAGGAGATCAGCCATACCCTCATGTCCCTTACTTTTAAATAATAATTAGTTTTCTTTGCCCCACATAAGCTATACATATGGCTTATGTCGTGCTAGTCTAACTGCAAATTGAAAAGCTGATTCAAACGCCTCACGCAACTCACCACCCGATAAAAGTTGGGAGGAAGCTGGTCGGGGCATAGTCCGTAGTACCTAAGGGTGTTGACTAAAAGGGGATCTACAAGAAACCTCACCCCACCCTCTAATATTGCCATCAAGGGAAAGAAGGCAGTGTTGCCCCCTCTGTGAAGAGCCATTTCACTCTCATGGCAATAAGCTATCTCAACGTCGCTAGGAATATCAAAAGCCTGCCTGAAAGTAGCCAAGGCCGCATCCGTGTCAAGAAGATACGAGTATCCCATCCTAAACTCTAGGGGAATGATGAATGAAAATACGAAGGAAAAAGGGGGGACTGTAAAGAACTTACTTGGGTTCTAAGGTGAAGGAGGATTCTGGGCTGGAGTATAAATGTGCGGATGAATGCACAGCAGAGAAGGAAACACAGTGAGTAGAGAGCAAAAAGTAATAGAATGGTTCAGAACAAACCTTATATAGGTGATCTCAGGGGCGTGCGCAGCAGTTAATTAGCAGTTATGAGGATTAATTAGCAACCGTTTCGATTCCCGCACCAACAAAAGCCTACGCCGCCCCGGTTCACGAAGCGTCAGGTAATAATGATGGCTTATACAGACGGCCAGAGCTGACGCACCTTTTTAGGTGCGAATTAATGACACTCTGAGGGATCCCAGACGTCGCATCACCGAGCATCAACAACGTGCACCCTCTTAAATTCCTTGATTCACGCCGAGCGCCGGACATGAATCAAGGGAGGGCTATTTTGCGGCACCCAACACCCAGGCCCGTTTGGGCTCCAGTACGTGGGAACAACGTTTGGGCCCTATCCCTGCTAGCCCAAAGGGCCCGGCCCATATCTGTACATGATGATGGTCCAGTCCTCTCAGTGATGGCCATGCCGAGCACATTTCCCGAGCATCATAAGATGGGAGGTGAGCGGATGCTCTAGGTCTCACTTGCCCAGCGGTTCCCCGAGGAGCGAGGCCGCCGTATTGTTCACTAAAGAGGAACCAAGTTCCAAAGCCACTATCACCAAACCACCCACTTACCTTCGATCGTATTGGACCTCTCGCCGCACTTGCAGCAAAGCAATGATGGCCACTCCATTATGGAGGAACTATAAATATGAGAACAACAAGAGGAGAAGGGGTTGGAAAAAATGGAGAGAGAAAGAGTAACGAGTTCTGGTGTTTTGAACTACCCATAGTAGGAAAACTTCAAACCCACAATACAAATAGATTGTAAGCCCAAAAGAAGGAAAGCCCATAGGTCTCGTCTTGGGTTTGCACAGAAACAACCTTGCCCACTTTATTATTGTTTTGGATCCTCGTACCCCTACACAAGGGATGACAAAATATGACATAATAAAAATGTTTCATACTTTTCATAATTGAATCTAATTAATTTAATTTTCAAGTGTTTTATAGCTCACTTTTTTTTTTTTTTTTGAGAAAAACTTTATACCTCAATTGATTGGTGTCTTCTAATGTTTTTAGCGGAAACAGTTAGGGCTCAAAACATCCCCAACTATCAAATTAAAAACAAAAAAAGAAAAGAATCTAATTAATTTAATTAATTATCAATAGTTGTGTTATTCTTGTTATTATTATTACACGCTCTCTCTATTTCACTCATTTAGGTGTTATTTTGAAAAATAAACAAGCATATTTATGTTGTTTTATTAACGGGTAAATGCAATACATAGGATTTCCCAATTGAATTTACAAATAATTAATTGTTTTGAATTTAATTGTCATTGAAAAAAATAATAATATTTGTATTTTATTGGTTAATACAATAAAGTATTTGCAGTGCTTTTTTTTTTTCTTTGTGGATAAATTGATAGTTACGGGCGGGAGTTGAGTTCAAATATTCTTGACTTTAATTAAAAAGTTTAATGTACTACATCTAAGTTACTAAACTTAAATTTGATACTCCACCAGCCGTTGAAATAATTCATTTAAGAGTTTTGACACTAAAACTTGGAATTTCAAACTTAAAGCAAGCGAAAGAGATGACAATTTTATGTCCGTTTGGCACCAATTTAATTCACTTGTTACTAATAATAATTGTTGGTAGAAGATTTGTAAAAAAGAAAAAAGAAAAAAAAAAGAAGGCTATACATTGAAAAGGTGAGGCTCTAAAAGCTGTACACAGCTAATGACAAAAGGGATCATGGGTTGCATTATGTAAAGAAAACTTAAAAGAAGCACGCGGGTGTGGTATGGCTAAAGGACGGCGCGGTCCCTTTTGTGGTACACCCAATTATATGAGCATAGTTTGTGGTGTTTAGCAGAGAGCATGATAGGGCTACCGAGAGAGGGAGCTACTAGAAGTGTACTTGGTCTAAACTTTATCAAAAAAAAAAAACTTTATTTGATTTGCTACATAGTATTTGATATGTTTTCGGTGGTCTTCAACTCCTCCGTACTTTGATCTTATGCTCACCGGTCCACACCCATGGCCCATGGTCGCGCCCAGCCCAAACTCATCATATATCCTGACAGTTCAAAAACAGCTAGCTATCCTTTTCTTCTTGAGAGGGAGGAACATAGAGGTGGTCCTCACTCCTGAATTTAACAACTAGCCACGCCAGCTTGCCATTTTTAAATCTTTTATTATTGACTCACCCCAGCATCTTTCCTTTCCTTTTTTTTTTTTTTAGTTTTCTTTTTTACTGTGCTACTATAGGCCAGGAGGCCAGGGACCACTCCTAAATTCATGTGAGAGAGAAAGAGAGAAAAACCCAATCGGCCGATCCCGTTAAAACTGACATCACCTAAAAGACTTTTGAGTCGACTTGTCGGCATTGAGTTACCAATTCCCATGTGGAAGACTTCTGCACTCCACTATTACTTAGCATAGATATGTTTTTTTTTTTTTGAGGGAAGCATAGATATGTTTTTATTTATCTTATAACTGTGTTCATTTTGACTTGTTTTAAGAGTTTTATTTATTTATTTATTTATTTTAATTTTAGGTACAAGTTTTATTTTTTATATATTTTCTTTTTTGAGATGGATTATTTTATATATTAAGTACTAGTTTTTATTATTCTCCTTTTTTTAGGAATATTATTTTGTTAGTCAATATAATCTTTTATTAATATAAGGGTAAGAGAGTGATTACCCGTGGTCCTGTGGAGACTAACATGAAAGACTAGTTTTTTTTTTTTTTTAATAAGAAAAAAAAACGAATTTTAGTTCAAAGCAAAAAATTTAAAAAAAAAAATTGATGACAAAATTAATTAAAAAAATAGATTGTGCTACAGGTAAAAAAAAAAAAATTTGACATAGAAAATATAATATGAATGTATATTATAACTATTAATATAATTTTTGGTGCATAGTGTTAGAATTGAAATTTAATATAATTATTGTTATACTCAAAATACTTCATAATTTTGAGTTACTAAACACATATGTTTTAAACAAGTAAATATATAATAATAATAATTATTATTATTATAAGATATATAACTCAAGAGTAAAATGAGAGAGAGAGAGAAAAAAAATTAAGAGTATGATAATATATTTAAAAATTTACAAAATTCTATGTGAGCCTTGATTTTTTAAAGAGATTATACACCAAATACCCTCCCCCTTTTGCCTTAGCTTAGTAAATAAAATTTGGCACATTAATTAGGGATAAATGTCTATTTTATAATTTAAATATTTTAAGGAGACATAAAGTAAATTTTTTGTTTAGCTTTTTAATTTTATTGACTACTTTAGAAAAATTAGAAATTACTTCATTTTGGACTTTAGACTCGCTCGCAATTCTATCATTCGAGCTACACCCGTCTGTTCATGAGCTCCATTGCTATGATGTTGTTTTGAGTGTTTAAGAACTTATTGGAGTTGAGATGAAGATAAGACGAAGAGAGAAGTAGAGATGGGGAGAGGGTTTTTTAAATTAGTAATTGTGTTGTTGTTTTCTTTGTTTGTTTTTGTTTTTGTTTTTTTATTATTTTATTATTTTTTTTTAATCTGTTGGGTAGAGCTAAGGTGGAATATTAGTGGGGGGAAAAAAGAGATTGAAAGAGTGACTAGCTGTAGAAGCAATTTTGGATGTGACTAACTGTAACTTAACTAAAATGATGATTTATAGAGTGAGATGCATATGCTTTACATGGATTTTTCTTACAACATCTCTAAATTTTCACCCGAATTTTATCTAAAATCACACTTTCTATCTACCTAAGCTTTAAATAAATATACATAAGCTTCTAAAATCACACTTTTTATCTACCTAAGCTTCTAAATTCTCACCCGGATTCCTTACTCTTACAGGCCCGAACCTAGCAGGTAGAGTGTCATTATAGTCATGCTCAGGTAGAAGATGCCAACTTAAGTTGTCACCCTCTACCCATTTTTTAGTTCATAATATATATATATATATATTATTTTTCATAAACTCTCAACTCTTTGTCTATTCTATTTAAATATTCTTTATTCGTTCTCTCTTTATTCTATCTATCCAATGGTCAAACACCAAAAGAGGTTCTCTTTTCTCCATGGCCATCTCTAGGCCTAGGCCTAAGGCCTCACATGTCCATAAAATTTACGAAGGGTCCCAAGGCCCCAAAATCATACAAAAATTTCCCAAATCGTAAAATGATAATTAATTATTTTAAAAGAACTCTCAACTCTTTGTCTATTCTATTTAAATATTCTTTATTCGTTCTCTCTTTATTCTATCTATCCAATGGTCAAACACCAAAAGAGGTTCTCTTTTCTCCATGGCCATCTCTAGGCCTAGGTCTAAGGCCTCACATGTCTATAAAATTTACGAAGGGTCCCAAGGCCCCAAAATCATACAAAAATTTCCCAAATCGTAAAATGATAATTAATTATTTTGAAAGAAATATATATATATATATATATTTATAGGTTTTTCATTCTTTCCCCACCTTTAAAAATATTCCTAAAATATTGAGTCAACAGAAATCCCACCCAATTGAAATCATGAAAAATTTAATTAAAAAAAATTATAAGTATGCCAAATAATCATTGACAATGAATTTTTCTAACAACCTATTAAAGAGATGTTAATAAATTATAAATACAAAAATTTAATAAGCAATTTTGCGTATCAATAAACAAAACCAACGGTTTATGAACCCAAAAAAATATAATATAGTTAGTTGAATAAATAGTACTTAATTGATATATATATATATATATATATTTTAAGGGTCTGTTTAAGATTCGCTTATTTTGTTGAAACTGAAAATTTTTTATTGAAAGTAATGTAGATAAAGGTAAAAGTTAGCTGAAATAGTACAATATGACCTATGAATAGTACCAAAAAGTGCAGTGAAACTCATAAATAGTAAGAAAAATAAACTGAATTGTAAAATAAACTAGTTTTTTTTTTATGGGAAATAAATTAGTTTTTTAAGTTGGAATCAATCCCACACCAAATGCACTAAAATCTACCGCTTAGACATTGCCTTTCTTATATATGCTTGCGAATCTCAAGCAGATAGGTTCTCAAAAATTGTTAGCATACGCGACTCATAGTGGTGGTTGAGTCGAATAGAGACCCTTTTTTTTTTCTTTTTTTAAAGGAGTCGAATAGAGACCTATTAAGAAAGTCATGAGAGCCTTAAATACGTTATATTGAATGGTGAGAATTGAGGAGACAAGAGCAGAAAATAAAGGTTCGTTTAGGGCCGAGTGTGAACAGTAGATTGGACGGGGTGTGAGAGAGAGAGAGAGAGATGCGAAAATGAGTTTACTAATAACTAAATATTTTATCAAGTTGTCTCAATTATTTATTTGGACAAAATTTAATGCTCATCTAAGTGACATTCTAGGTGTGAAGAGTCCTGTGAATATATATATATATATATATATATATATATAACCCAAATAGAATACTTAATGTTGTTTACTTTTGCTTATTTTTTGTAGTTTATTGCACAATGTTTATCAAAATATATATATTTTATGGTAACTTTTATGTTAATTTTGATACAAAAACCTAAAAATTAGTTTATATAAAAAAAATTAAAAATTAATTTATTTAGAGTGAAAGGAAAAAACAAAACTTTTATCACAAAAAAAATAAAAATTATATTATTTGCAAAAAACCTAAGAAAAAAACTAAAAACAAAAATTTTTAAGCAAATCTCAAACATATACTTAGGGTATGTTTGGTATGCTGTAATAGCTCCTGTACTAGAATAGTTATTTATGTGTAATAATAATTCGGTCATTTAGTTGCATTTTTATTACATGGATTAGTTATTACATTGGAATAACTATTATTTAAATTGAAGAATACCTATTCCTCTTCAAAATCGATGTAACAACTATTCATTTGTGCATATAATAGGTTTTAAAATTAATATATTTCCAAAATATAATATTTCTTTATACATCATCTTTTATATGATTTCCATATGTAATAACTAAATTTATGAATAATAATAGTTATTCCATTATAATGTCTTCTATTCTCAGTAATAAAGATTATTATTCTTAGTATAATTTACATTCAGTGAACCAACGTACCCTTAATATGTTAATATGTTGGGGATGAATATTAGTGCATATAATAGGTTTTAAAATTAATATATTTTCAAAATATAATATTTCTTTATACATCATCTTTTATAAGATTTTCATATGTAACAACTAAACTTATGGATAGTAATAATTATTTCATTACAATATCTTTTATTCCTAGTAATAAAGATTATTATTCTTAGTGTAATTTACATTCAGTGAACCAAATGTACCCTTAATATGTTAATATGCTGGGAATGAATTTTAGGGTGTCGCTCTCAAAAATTTAGATAAAATGATACATTGCTATTCTGTTGGCATGCTCTAATGAATGGTATTTATTTTTCATTCCAAATTCACTTCTTATCATCAACTTGCTCCCTCTCTCCATCTTGTTTAAAATAGGGAGCCGTCACCTCACCTCCATGGTAAATTCATGAGACGTGAATTGCGTTCTGCCAGTGCCCTAACTCACCAACCCACCAATCCCACATTAGAAAATGAGTGTGACGTGTGTGTGTTAAAAATACTTAGTACTCTCAAAAGAAAAAATAGTGGGTTAATCCCACATTGGAAAATGAGTATAAGTAAAAGAGGTTTAAAGCATGTGTTGTGTATCCAAGAGTTAGGCTCTTTTGGATATACACCACTATAAGTTTCTTTAAAAACCTTCTCCCCTATCTCTATGTGTGTGCGTTAAAAATACTTATTCTAATATACACCACTATAAGTTTCTTTAAAAACCTTCTCCCCTATCATTGGTTGATAATTAAAATTTATTCTAATAATAAATCACAAACATTTATTATTGAACAATTTTTTTTTTCTTAATGTTAAAAGAATAAGGATTTATTAATTCTAATTTTTTATGAACACCTTTTACTAGGGCAGTTCAACAGGGATACAAGTGTTTTTTTAATATATATTTTTTTAAATAAAGGTATTTAGATCTTTTCAAGTATTTGACTATTCTCCCAAGTGAATATAGTCCCTTTGTCCCATATACACCATAGTATTACAGGGAGAAATTTCTCAAGGGTAGCCTCAAGATGCTGTCAAGAGGTTTCGAATCCAGTATTTTATAAATACCATGAAGTTTTAGGAATCACTAAGCTAACCCCTTTTGAATCCCATACTTGTGCATCACTCCAAACTAATAGTGATTCTTACCACTAAATGTGGACTTCATATGTTCAATTTCAAGAGTACCTTAGAGCACTCCCATCCATGAATGCGAAAAATATACATTTCGTCTCCTCAAAACACCATTTAACTCCCCAAATTTTTTTTACATTCCCACTTGACAATACACCCCACATTCCAACCTTTATTTTACAATTCATCATGTTAGACACATTATGGCCAAAGTTGCCCAAACCAATTATAGGCTCGTGTAATTTTGAATCATAAGCATATTAACCTTAGGTTAGTCTATGGTTAGCCTAGGATTAGTCAAATATTATCTAGTATATAAATTCTATATTGGGTACATTGTAACACAGTTATTAATATAATATGTAAATGTCAAGGGCATTCTCATAGAGGACGTAGGCTGAACCATGTCAACCTTTATGTGTACTCTCTCTTTCATGCTTTTGCTCATTATTCAATCATCACACACAATCACACAACAACTTTCACATACCCCATTAAAATAATCAATTCAACCCACATTACCAAAACCCATGGCCAAAATCCGGCTACAACAACCACTAAATTCAACAGCCAAAACCAGCCACTCAACCACCAACAACATCACAAAACTCAATCGTCCCAATCTGATACATAATTGCCAGCAACAACAACGAGACCCACAACCAACGCATCAATTTGTGACCACTGTAACCCATAACCAACACACTGCAACCTGATGAGAGAGAGAGAGAGAGAGAGAGAGAGAGAGAGAGAGAGAGAGAGAGAGAGAAATATATATATATATATATATATATATGTGGGTGTGAAAGCCCAACACTACGTATTGGGCCTGGGGCCCAAATTGAATATCCTTGTTTGTCCGAAGAGGTAAAAGAAATCAGGGCTGAGTCCGTTTGGTAGAAATGCACTTGAAAAGAAATGATGGGATACGTTCGAAGACGATCCTATTGGTCCGAAGAGGTCCCCATCATCAGATCATTAGAGAGCTTGATCAAGCAAATATACTGAAGGCCTGAGCGACCTTCCCAATTGATTCCACGGAAAAGAGCGAACTCTGGGCATGCTTAGGGATGAGAAGAACATAAAAATATCTTAAAGGAAAAGCTGCTACCACCGCATTTAATGCACTGCAGCAACTTTCCTGGCCGTATTTATGTGGAGAAGACACCTGAACAGTTCAGCCTCAGCTACTACCACTCACGACAGACTAAAGCAAACATCTGATGTGACATGTACTTAAGTGAATGCTTGGATGAAGAACAAGTGTACGGTGAAGATGAGGAAGAAGGAGGATATATAAAGGGAATATGTCTCTGAAAAAATAGGGGAGGAAAGAGAAATTGCATTCATTCTGTCTATAAATATTAAGTCTCTTCGGATTTAAGGGAGATCCACTCGATGACAGTCTGAACATTGTTTTATCCTGACTTGCATAAACGAGTCATTGCTAAATCCATAACTAGCCCAGCTATTTCACCAATTTCTCTACAAATTTATTGTTCGGAGTTCATTGGGCTCACAACCTGCAAAGCCTGGGCTTAGCCTACCAAATTTGGACCCTACAATATATATATATATATGTTGCTATTTTGCTTGTGTAAAAGGCCACTTTAGATGTGGGGAGTTTTTTTTGTGTAATTTTAGTGAAAAGTATCATCTATTTTGTATTTTGATGAGATATGAAAAATCAAATGAGAATGCTCTAATGTGACTTAAATTTTATTAATGATTCAAATTGAAAGTGGATAGAAGTAGTTGTTTATGACAATCAGATACAATAAAGAGTTTAATTTTATATATATATATATATATATATATATATATTTTTTTTTTTCAATACAAGATAGAAATTATACTCTAGTCTAATATAAGTGTATATGTGTGTGAAGTTCCCTCCTGGAGACTTGAACCTCGATCTTTACCCCCACACCCTACAAGCACTTATACTTGTGGAGTGACCATCGCATTAAAAGTGTGCGTTGGTAATTATAAATTTTAAAAGCAAGGAGATCTTTTTTATTTTTATTTTTATTTTTATTTTTATAAATTATAGAAACAAATCAAATAGGGGAGAGAAGAAGGGGTTATAGCTTCTACCACTATCTTGTTATAATTGCATTAAAACATAAAGGGTGTACATTTTGTGCTACCTCCATTAGCAAAAGCAACCCTTTTTGATAGTGGACACACCTACACGGCCAAAAAAAAAAAAAAAAAGACACTTTAAAAGCTAGCGTGTCACTTGATGATCATGTAAGCAAGTCCACTAACGGAGGGGCTGTTTTTACAAACGAAGACAAATTGTAGGGTGTAAAATCAAAATATTCTCAAACTTTAGAAGTGTACTTTGTAATTTACACTTTATGGGAAAAATGATAAATTTAAGTAATTTTTGGTCTAATCTTTTATGTGTTAATGTTACATCATTCTTTTTTTTTTTTTTGTTTTTGTTTTTTTTTTTTTTTAAGGAATATTTCAACAAATCAACATGAAATTTAAGTTATGTAGGGTGAGTATTTGATGGGCTAGGTACAAACTTTGCAGACTGTGAGCTCAATGAACCTCCAACAATAAATTTGTAGAGAATGGGTTAAACAGCTGGGCTGGTTATGGATTTAGCAACGATTCATGCATGCAAGTAAGGATAAAGCGATGTTCAAACTAGTATTCAGTGAAAATTCTCTTGGATCCGAAGAGGATTTATATTTATCAATTTAATGAACACAATTTTTCTCTCCCCCCACTATTCAGGGACCTATTCCCTTTATATATACTCATTCTTCCTCATCTTCATCGTACATTTATTCTTCATCAAAGCACTCACTTGAGTACATGTCACATCAGACATTTGCTTTAGTCTGCCGTGAGTGGTAGTAGCTGAGGCTGAACTGTTCATGTGTCTTCTCCATATAAATGCGGTCAGGAAAGTTGCTGCAGTGCATTAAATGCTGTGGTAGCAGCTTTTCCTTTTGAGATATTTTTATGCTCCTCATCCCTAGGCGTGCCTAGAATTCACTCTCCACCGTGGAATCAGTTGGGAAGGTCGCTCTGGCTTTCAATATATTTGCTTGATCAAGCTCCCTAATGATCCGATGATGGGACTTCTTCGGACAAAGAGGATAGTCTTCGGACGTATCCCATCATTCCTTTTCAAGTGCATTTCTACCAAACGGGCCCAGCCTTGATCCCTTTTACCTCTTCGGACAAATAAGAGTATTCAAATTGGGCCCTAGGCCCAATTCGTAATGTTGGGCTCTCACACCCACAAGTTATACCTGAGTTAATTTTTTGCAACATTACACAACTCAATATATATTTATTTTTTTTTATTTTGAAAAATTCAATATAGAATTACATTCTCTCCTTATACTTTTCATGCTTGCAAAATTTTAATACTATCAAATATCAATATTTATCTCATGTGTAATTTCAAGTTTTTTGTACTTTAAATGGTAAGTTGCAAAGTATATCCCTAATTTGTTTGAGAGTTTATAAGGAAGTGAAATGGAATAATCATAAGAGAATTGAAAGGAATGGAATGAAATGTATTTAAGTAAGGGAAATAAAAAGAAAAAATGGAATGGAATGGAATTAAGTAACCTTGATTGGATGTTTTAAAATAAAGGAATGAAAATGAATGGAATGTAAGTAATCTTATTTGGGAGTAACATGGAGGGAATGAAATAGAATCATTTTACGAAAATATTACTATTAGACCTCTATTATAAAATAAAGGGTTGACTATATAAGGGTATTTTGGGAGTTTTAGTAAAAAATTCATTAAATCTAATTCTATTCCCTCCCATTCCTCCCAATTTCAAAGGGAATGAAAATTTGAGGTTTTAAGGGAATAGAAAGGAATGAGTGTTTTCTCCTACTCATTTCATTCCCTCCTACTTAAACTCCCAAATAAGGGAATGAATTTTTCATTCTCTCCATTAAAACTCCCAAATAAGGGAAGGGAAGAATATTCTGAAATTATTTTTTTCATTCATTTTCATTCCATTTCATTCCCTCCTCCTAAACGAGGTCTAAAGTTTGAGTTTGCTTGAATTTTACATCTTAAAGTTTACCTTACTAGCAAAAGTACCTTGTTTACATGGCAAAAAAATTATACATCAGACACTAGCATGTCACTTAACGGCCATCATTTAGGCGAGTTCACTAATGGAGATGTTACTTTTGCTAATAGAGGTAAACTTGAGTGTGTAAAATTCAAACAATCCCAAACTTTATGAGAATACTTTGCAATTTATCCTAAAAATTATATTAAGCATTCTTTCACAAATATTTTATATATTTATATATATATATATATTTTGATGAGCACAAAAATTATATTAAACCATAGAGGGTGAGGCTGCAGTTTTTATTTATTTATTTATTTATTTTTATGTGTGGGTGCAGTTTATCTTATTACAAATTATATACAGGAAAATTGAAGATGCCCCACCATCACCAACATGTAGGGTTTTTTTTTTTTTTTTTTTGAGAAAAAACCAACATATAGGTTAATTGCATGTTCGGTAGAAACTATGACGTCATTTGTAACGTCCTCTTTAGATTATAAATATGTGGAATCTAAAGCGTAATTCGAGATTAATTTGAACCGTCTAAATTAATGTCAACATTAACAAATCAATGGGTACATTCGGCAGTGGGATGCATTGATATGTCAATATTAAAAGATTGATGCATATTCATAATTTCATATTAATTTACAATGTTGAGAAACATTACACATTTAACTTTTTTTTTTTTTTTTTTTTGAGAAACAAATACACATAAGAGAGAGGGAAATATGTTATAACACAAAGGCATACCACAATTTTACTCAAAACCATAGTCATTTAACTTGAACTATGATGTTTAATTCAAAATTTAATAGTTTGAAATGAACATTATAAATGGCTCCATAAAATATAGTGGACAGTTTATAATTAACCTCAAAAACTTATATTCTTAATTATATATTTCTATCCATCACCTGGGTTTTTTTTCTCTCTCTTTCCAAATAGTTCGTATGTCATCACCTGGGACCTCTCTTACCAATATATATATATATGCACATATAGTTGCAAGTGGCATCCACACAATAATAATAAGTCGAAGAGAGAGGAGTGTGATCGAATGGAAAGAATGGAGGAGATGATGAAGGTCGTTCCCCTTGTTTTGAGGACCATTTTTTGGGTAGCTCTTATGGGATTGTCTGGCTTGTTATTTCATCTTTTCAACCGTGTGTGGCTTAAGTCTAAAAAGATCAGGAAGAAGCTACAAATGCAAGGTATCAAAGGGCCTCCACCTTCTTTCTTACATGGGAATCTTACTGAGATGCACAAGATCCAATTCCAGGCCACCAAAGCAGCCTCAAATCATGCTGATCAGATTCTAGCCCACGACTACACTTCTACCCTCTTCCCATATTTTGAACATTGGAGAAAAGAATACGGTATGAATAAATATGTACTTTCTTTTCCACTTTCTAATTTTCTTTCCGTCGGTCCACCTCTGTTTGTCGTAGTAATAAATTATATATAATACCATTCATGATTCATGGCATGATATATTATTGATATGCTAGCTTAAGACATATCGAAAGCTCACTTGATTTGTGTTCTTTGCACTGTAGTTTAAAGTTTATATCCATATATGGTACTAATCAGTTTGTTAATTGGTTTCACTATAATTTCACCTGTATATGTATATATATCTCAGCTCAGCACAGGTAATTAAAGGTAATTAATTAATAAATTAAGCATTCCTTGTAAAAGGGCAAATGCCATTCTTCGCTTTTATTTCCTTTTCATTTTTGATAGTCCTTGTGAAATTGAAATGCTAAAGAGGATACAGTTCCAAGTCAAAACCCAACAAAAACAGTTAACGTCTTCCAGTTCCAGCCAGTTGAAGTGTAGTTTGGTGCTTTTATTTTATTTATTTTTTCTAAGATCTTGACAGAAGAAGTAAATTAACTGTTTTTGTTGTATCTGGAACTAGTTTGGTGCTGATTCCAACTTTTATAAATTTGTTGAAGTTCAGTTTTGTTTACCATCTATCAGAATCAGATTTTAAGGGGGAAGTCCACTCTGGCTGGCCTGGCCCTCCCCAGCTCACTTCTAACTTCTAGCCTCTAGGCCCCGACCCCCGAGGAAACGGGCCACTTCTAACTTCGAAATACAAAATTTATTTTATTTTAGATTTAGAATGCAGATGTCATCGACTTGTCGAGTTCAACAATTACCATTAGCAAAAGCAACAATTTTGGGTACATCCTCATCCTCACCCTCCAGTGATTGCAAATATATTAATAAAAGTCGGCAATTTGCACCGGAATTCTCTTATAGTAATTTTTTTTAATAGACTAAGACAATGACTAATATTTTTAAACTATATTTTTCAACTATATTATTGTGTAACACAATAAATGTAGTAGTTTATTTACTTTTATTTTTTTATAACAACATAGTAGTTTATTGAAAGATGATACTTGTTTTCTTTTTTAGGTCAACGATCAATAGTCATTATATAATATATATCAGAATAAGTATCATAATAAAATAGTAGCAATTAAAATCCTTGAAAATGATCTTAAATTTTTTTTTAGGTGATTATAATATGTTGCTAATCTGCAGTTCGAATTCTTTTTTCCTTAAACTCCTAAATATTTTGTGCATGAGGAGGTATGAATTATAAGTCACATAATTAAAAACCCAAACGAAATATGCTGTATTTATTTATTTATAATTTTTATAGAAAGTGGGCCTGGTATGGAGCTGGCAATGATTGGGCTCAAGTCCAAAACTAGATGGATTGGTTGTGGTCTGTTAAATTATGGATTCTTGATTTATTGCCACTCGCTTCAATTGGTGGCCTTTTGCCTAACATCAAATTTAATTTGTTATGTATTTACGGTGCGTGCAGGTCTGATATATACATATTCGACGGGGATGAGGCAACACTTGTATGTAAACCAGCCGGAGCTAGTGAAGGAAATGAACCAGTGTATCACTTTGGCCTTAGGTAAGCCTTATTATGTGACAAAGCGACTTGCACCCATGCTCGGCAATGGCATTTTGAGGTCCAACGGCCTTATTTGGGCACAACAAAGGAAAATTGTTGCACCAGAGTTCTTCATGGACAAAGTTAAGGTAGTGGATCAAGATCTCTCCATTTATGTGGGGTTTTCTCCATAATTTAAATTTAAATTAATCTCCTATCAAAAAAAAAAAAAAAAAAATTTAAATTAATCTAATAGGATCTAGTCGGGATCATTGATTAATATTTACTGGCCGTAGAGAATGGTGGGGCTAAATAACGCTTAAGAGAGAGTTGAGTCAGCACAAAATATAATTTTCCCGTATGCACATTTATAATGTATAATGATAAATCACTGCCAGTTCTAAAAGGTTGATCTCTTGCCAATGAGCATTTTACCATTATTCTAACACTCTCTTTACTTTTAACGAGACCAAATTTCTCTTCAATAAGCGTGATCCATTTCATGAAAATTTTAATTTGTAATAAAAGATGTACAATTGTTCGAATTCCCAGTATCACCATCATAACTTTTAGGACAAGTGATAACATTAAATATTGGCAGGGTATGGTGGGGCTAATGCTTGAATCGGCAGAACCATTGTTAAGAAAATGGGAAGACTACATCGAAGATCAAGGTGGTGTGACAGCAGACATTCAAGTGGATGAGGATTTAAAGGGTGTATCAGCAGATGTGATCTCAAGGGCTTGTTTTGGGAGCTCTTATTTCAAAGGCAAAGAAATTTTCTTAAAGCTTAGAAGCCTTCAGAAAGCCATTTCTCAGCAAGGCTTTCTTTTGGAGGTCACAAGTTTCGGGTAGGTTATAAATATGAATATATATATATATATATATATGGTCCTCTTATTAATAATTCATTAAAAATATGTTATTCACAAATCTTTTGTACATGTTTATCATCCTTACGTACAGTTGATTTTGAGTTGACTAAATATGATAATTGATTATATGTGTTGTAACGATGCGATTATAAGACTTGCAGTTGTAGTCTCCTTTCCCATCTATGGATGCAGATTCATAATATTAAGGAAAAAAAAAACGTGTAATTCGATGGATCTTGGCATCACTTGACAATTAATGAAGTGGCAGGTTTCTTCAAACGGGGAAGCAAAAGGAGATTAGCAATTTGGAGAGAGAGATCGAGTCATTGATCTGGAAGGTGGTGAAAGAACGAGAACAAGAATGCTTAGAGACATGTTCATCTGAAAAGGATCTATTGCAGTTGATAATGGAGGCAGCCATGAATGATCAAAGTCTGGGCAAGGATTCAGCCAAGTCCAAGCGCTTCATAGTTGATAATTGCAAGAACATATACTTTGCCGGGCACGAATCCACTGCTGTTGCGGCCTCCTGGTGTTTGCTGCTACTGGCTATACATCCAGAGTGGCAAGATCGTATAAGGAAGGAGGTCGCTCAAGTTTGCCCAAATGGCCTGCCAGATGTAAATTCAGTCATGAACTTGAAGACGGTATGTATATACATTAGTTTGCAGTTTAATAAGTAATAATAATCTCTCTATCTAGCTTATATAAGTATATTTATAATAAAGAAAATTTAATTTCAACGTACGTACATACTGTACAGGTGACTTTTGTGATTCAAGAAGTGTTGCGTTTATACCCACCAGCAGCCTTCGTGTCAAGAGAGGCCCTTGAAGAGACCCAAGTTGGAAACATTGTCATCCCCAAGGGTGTATGCTTGTGGACTCTCATTCCAACACTGCACAGGGATCCCAATATTTGGGGACCGGACGTCAACGATTTCAGACCAGACAGATTCACCGACGGTGTCTCCAAGGCTTGCAAATTTCCCCAAGCCTATATCCCCTTTGGACTGGGTCCTCGCTTGTGCTTGGGGAAAAACTTTGCTATGGTTCAATTGAAGGTTCTCCTCTCTCTCATTGTCTCCAAATTTGCTTTCTCCCTATCTCCCACATACCAACATTCTCCTGCTTATAAAATGATTGTAGAGCCCGGAAACGGTGTTCATATCCTCATCAAAAGGATTTAAGTTTAACTTCCACCAATGAATAACGCTTATATATAGGCCTCGCCTATCTCTTCTTTTCCTCCTCCAATTTGAACAACTTTCCTTTCTAATAGTACTAGCTAGGCAAAGTGAAACTCTTGCTGTTTCTACTTTCTAGTGCATGCAATGGATCGATGAACTTGTACATATTCCCAATCTGTACTTCTTTCATCTATTTAGTATTTACTTTATCTCATATTCTTCGGGTTTGGGAGTCTCGTCTTACACAAAGACAGTGCTAATCCTTCTTCTATTGCTTGTAAATGATTAACTTAAAAATAAATAAATAAATAAATAAAAGGAAAAAATAACGATACTAGAGACAGAGTGATTCATTAAGAGATGAACAAAAAAAAAAAAAAAAAATTCTTAGTAATTATGGAGAAAGAGATGGATAGATGAAGTCATTAGCTCAATTTGCAAAACATGTTGAGGATTATGTAGCCCTTTTGAACCATTATTTTGAAAACAAGTTGGCAATTAAACAATTAAGATGTTCTCTTTTATTTTTATTTAATTTTTGATAAGCTGCAATGACATTAAACAACAGAGAGAACACAGGGAGGGTAATTTGCCTTACACTGGTGTGAGATGAGATTACCATTATTGAAAAAAAAAAGGGACTGATGGGAGAGTAGTGCAAATTTAGTAGCCTCATGAGCTGCCGCATTACATAACCTCGAACCCAACAGGACATATGCTCTCTTTTATAAGTTACCTTCAATTATGACTTATGAGTTACCACTGAAAAATCATATCGATCACCATGCTCAACTCATAGAAACGTATGGATGTAGATATTGGGGTATTTCAGAAATATCAGTGGTATAATCATTTCAGATATTGGGGTATTACTCAACCATTGTTGAATTTGTTGTTAAATCCAATATTATTAAATCAATCATGATACTTTCTCAAGTTTATGTCTAACTTAACATTCATACCAACTATAATAATATTTTCTTTCTAGAAAATCATATTCACATGAGATCTTCACTTACTCTGACCATAATAACTCTTTGTGGTAGTAGCACCCAAACAACCTCTTCCTAGATAAAACCCTATCTTTAGTTTCCTTATGAGAAGAAAATACCCCTTGCTTTTTTATACTCAGTCTCTCTCTCTCTCTCTCTCTCTCTCTCTCTCTCTCTCTCTCTCTCTCTCTCTCTCTCTCTCTCTCATGTATTGTACCTTGTTTTTCTTAGCATTGTGCTCACATTGTTACACTATCTTTTTCTTTTTACACAGATTACACTCTCTCTTTTTCTTACTTCACAACATTAATCCAAGCCACACAAATTCTTCTTAATATATTCACCTTATAAAAATAGGGAAAATTCCTTTATTTTTCTCTCTTGGTATCACCCTTAATTTTGAAATTCTTCTCTTCTTCCCTCAGGGGAGGCCCCTAGGCCAAAGCCATCAAATCTTTTGCAACACTGTTTATTTATAAAACCTTAATTTTTGTATTTCTTTTTGAGCAAGAAATGCTTTTTTTTTTTTTTTTTATGACAAGGAATCCCAATTACTTATTTAATAAGAAAAATTCCTAAAGGTTAATCAAATGAATTTTTTCTTTCATCAATAGGAAAATCCAATTAAATTTCACAATAAGAATTTAAAATTTTCCAGCAATAGCTACTCATTATGGATCACATATTAAATCCCTACCACCTATCTCATATTATAATAAGATCCAAACTCAAATAACCAAGGTGTAAATATAAATATGACTAGAAAACTATAATGGGAATTTGATATACATCAACTAGGTTGTCAAGAGCTTGTAGAGAAAAAAAATGATACGACTAATTTTTCGTTTAAAAATTAAAGTTGTTTGATAATGAGTAATTACTATCAACAACTGTTCTAATAATTATCTTCTATATCTAATGTATATAAAATTTATCTCATAAAATATGTGGACTCTGCAATATATACACACTTATCTTACGAGAGAATTAATACATACGCTCAATATGCGGTATATATTCTCCACAAATTTAATTTGGGGAAAAACTCAAAATGTGTAAAATATAGTGTAATTTTTTAATAATAAGAAAGTTGTCACATCAATGCTTCATTTTTTAAACTTAAAGGGCTAATAACACTTATTTGGAAGTTGAAACTTCAAGAACCAATTGATATGGCAAGTGGTCCAGCGACCAAGTCTTGGGCTAACAAGACTTTGGTCTTGGATTTAAGCCTGTGTTTGGATTCGGCTGAAAAGTTAGCGCGTCTGCATCTGTCATTTTTCTTTTCTTTTTTTTCTTTTTTTTTAGCACGTGTTTGAGAGACAAAATGGCTACTATTCATGCATTGTTCATGAACAGAAGTTGCAATGTTGGACTTTTTAGCCCTTTTCAGCACATCAGTGGGTCCCGTGTACTGTTCATGGGACCCACAAACTTTACTTTTCAGTAACTTTTTCATTAAAAATGGGTCTCACGATACTATTTATACATTTAAAAATTATTTTGCTACAGTGTTTTTTAATTTTCAGTTTTCAGTTTTCAGTTTTCAACTGTATCCAAACGGACCCTAAATCTCCTTAACCTCCACTAGCAAGCATGTTGATGCTTATTTTCCTTAGAACAAACTTTAAGAACCAAAAATAGTTAGTACACAAACTTTAATTTAAGAGCCAATAATGTATTTTTATTATTTTATTTTTAAAATACCTCAACTCTCCAACTATTCAAGCTCAATTTTGAATATTTAATGAATTGGTATTAATTTAATAACAAAAATGTTAGGACCACAATTTCACTATTTATAACTCGTGACATGGACAAGTTGTAGCAAAGATATGTCAAAAGTTATAGTCCTAGCATTTATTATTTAATAATTAATTTTCCTTTTTTCTCTCTTTTATTATTTAGCCATTTTTAACTTATTTTGATTTTTTGTTTTTGTTTTAGTTGTCACGTGACGTTTTTAACTTTCTCTTTTCAAAAACAAATCAATAGGTTTGTGTTTGACACGAAACTTTTTATAATTTTTTATTTTTGGTCATATATGTAATTGTTTATGTGTCATGAATCATGATTGATGAATAATTGGTTTAATTAGAAATTGCCATTTTTTTAAGAAAAGAAAAAAAAAAAAAAAGTGTTTACGACACACAGAATTGAGATTCCTTGGTTTTTTATTATTATTATTATTTTATATATATATATTAATTTATCTACAAGGATGGAGTGTGCAGAGAGAGATGGAGGTTGCCGTTGTTGGCGGTAGCACACGACAGATACTAGGGGGTTATCCAGGGAAGTGCATGGAATTAGGATGGGTAAGCAGAAATATTAGAAGCAAAGCCAAAGGGGACAAGGAAAAGAGAGTGTCGCTAAAGAATAAAAAAGAAAGAGTGCCAATCTACATATCCACAAACCCATCCCACCTAAATTCCGAGGAGCTGAGAGACCTCTATAGTGCCTGCAATCACTCTTGCCACCGATTCCCTAGGTATCTGGACTGTGATACTGATGTTGTGGAAGCGGTCGATATTCACAAGCTCCGCACTGCTCTCTCCCACAGCTCTCTCGTCGTCTCCGTCTTCTGCAAACCCACTGATGTTTTATTATTTACCACTAAATCTTCATCAGAGATTAATACTACTAGTAATAAGAATATTCAGATTCAGATTCAGGGTCTGGGTCTTAAAGATTTGTTCCAGCAACTCATGCCTGTCACGCCATTCAACGCCCAGTTGGTGGGCTTTGGCCGCGCCGTTTCCGATTTTGGATTGACTGCTTCCATCTACGATGTCATGGTATACGTATATCCTCATCCACCACACTCTACTCTATCCATTTCTACTGTTTCATATCATCTATTATGTCAGTACCTTTTTAATAATTTGCATATCCTTCCCTCATCTTTGAATTATTGTTCTTTGTTATTATTATGAATATGTGGTGTACGTGCGTGTAGGGGTGTAGCAGATTGCCTTCCAAACATTTTTGTGATGACGGATGCCATTCTTGAATTGCCCCATCTTATTATTGATGGAATTTTTTTAATAATGAATATAAATGGATTACTTTAATGTCTACTTTAACAAGATTACATAAATTGATTCAATTTTATTTTTAATAGCTTAGAATTGCTAGTCATTAGGACCAACGACTGCATCTCTCCATCCATATGTCGGTGGATTCAATTACTAAACCAGAGTGATGATGCATTCCACTCTGAGGATCTTCCAAGTTTAGTAACCTAAGTCACATATTAAGATGTTCAAAATTGAATTTACTTACTTCCTCATCATGTTTTTCCAATCATGCTCACTGGACTGGAATGCTCTACCTCAAATCCTGTCTTTTCTGGAGATAATTCTAGGCCTTTGTTTTTCAGTCATGGATATTTTTTTTCATTTTTAGTTAGTTCCATTTGCTTTGGTACACACAATAAGACAAACACTTGGGAAATTGGTCCACCAGTCGTCTGCAAAGTGCAAGGGACAAGATTGTCATAGTTCTTGAATTGCTGTGAAACATGAATTTTCTAGGCTCGTATAATTCAAGTGTTAAAAGTCACATTGCATTTTTTTGTCTGATTTTATTCAATTTCCACAATGACTACATGGGGTTAACTGGTTAAGCTACTGAAATGCTGTGTTAGTATCTTTCAGGATGGTCATTACATCTCTACTGAACTGAAAAAATATAACTATCAGTTTCTCTTTGTTTTAGTTACGAAGATATTATTCTTCTATGCTTTTCAATTATCATTTTTACCTTAACTAGATAGTGAGCATGTATATATATTTATAATTGTGCTTCAGTGTTTCCCAGGTTATCCCTTCATTACGAGGAATGGGAATAGGCAGAATGATTCTTAAAAGAATTGTAAGGTTAGTCAGTACAATTTCCCATAACTGATCATAGTTTTAAGGTAGCCTACTAACCGGCAAATTTGGGGTTAGTAAACATTTTGATTTGCTTCATTTGATATCACACTTCTCACATTGAGTTAATAATACTTTGAACTCTTGTGATATTATTTATAAAAAAAAATAAAAAGGAGGAATTTTGATCTCTTGTGAGTTTCTTTTCTTTCCTTCCTAATCATTTATTTGGTAAGTTGCTTTAATCCAGTTCATCCAATTTTTGGTGATCTTTATACCAGTGATTGCTGGAGGATCCAATTCATATAATTGTATGATCTTTATTTATAAAATATAATATCTAAGTGTAATATTCACCTTCTTCTAGGATGCTTGCAAGTAGAGACATATATGACATAGCAGCGGTTTGCTCAGAGAAAGAGAGGTACTTATATACTACTTTGCTTGAATTTTAAGATCTCAAGGCTTGGGTCAAAATTTACCCTTTTTAATTTTATAAACTTCCCCTTAATATCGGATTGAATATCATAGTGTCCTTTAGAAATCTTATCAATTTTTATCTTTTAGATTCTTTGACTAATCCTCGCTTACCCAAATAAATTAGAGAAGTTTGTTATAAATAATTTGCAAAATTAATTGATGAAAGTGGAAATTTCTTTTTAATTATGGCCTTCATTTATATTTATATTTTTTTGCCAAGTGCCTTGTAGCTGAATTGGCATTTCCTGATGTTTACAATAAAGACATTTAGGGTTTGAATCCCTTCTCTCCCAACTATCAAATTATCAACAAAAAACCTTTCCTTATTTTTCTCTCTTCTCCACCCTCTCTCTCTCTTGGACGGAGGGAAGAAAATTAATAAAAGCCCAAGTGTGAAGGTTACGACCATCCTCAAATTTTGACATTGATTTAAGCATTTGGGTTATTTAATCAGGTTGACTCAATTAAGCCTAAATCCTGATTAAATTTGGGTCGACTATGGATCTCATCAACTAATTAGGACTATTGACATATATTCATTTCCATTGTTAACTATAATTAAATCATAATTTCTCACCAGTGCAATAATTGGAAGTATTTTTGTTATCTATGTCAATCTTGCTGCTTGTTACCTACTCCAAGCAGTAAGTAGTTAGAAAATTGACTTATCCAAAAACAAAGGTATTTAGAAAATTTGTCATATCTTGAAAGTTAGAAAAATTAAGTTAACATAGGAAATGGTGAGGTTACCATGTCATGTTGAACTTGGGCAGTATCCCTCTCAGGCTGTAGGTCACTTCCATATCCATAATGCCACTGGGAATGTGCTGTATAGAAGTTAAGAAAGGAATAAAAATGCACATGATATTACATAGTTCTACTTTGACATAGAACTTAAAAACTTTTGGCTGGTGTTGGTGATTTCCCGAAATTTTTTGTTAGGATGTTTTTCAAAGCATGTGGATTTGGAGATGACATTTTGGGCTCCACTACAATGATGTATTCAAGGAAGGTTTCAACTTATGATGAAGGCGATCAACTAGTTATACGTGCTGGTCGAAAGCTCCTGTTAGCTCCAGCGCTTAAAGAAACCTCTGCATCTCTGAAGGCTAAGAATTCATGAAGTCGAGCCACACTCTAGCCTCAGTTCATGCATTAGTACGCATAGATGACAAGAGTTTTGTCGGATATATTAGAAATACTGAAAGAGTCTGAATGTGAATGTTCTGTTTGTTAATTTAGACTTGAGAGATCTGCCTAGTCAAATTCACAAAGTCAAACAAAATATTTGTTAGAAATTAAGCTCGTGCATGAAATTGTTGAAACAAAGTTCTTGTGTCAAATTGTTAAAATTCAAGTTCATGTTATCAAATTAAAGTACTTGGGAATTTGTATCGAATTGTATTCATTTCTATTATTATGACTACTAGAACTTGAGAATGAGCAAGTATTCTTTTTCTTAATGTGCTTGGGGGTTGGGGCTTCTATAAAAATTAATTACACTAGTCGCAGGCCTGGATGATGTACAAAAAATTTAAGGATTTTTTTTTTTGTTAATTAAAAAATGAAAATAGTATCCTATAAAAAAATAAAAATAGTAGATTAGACTTATTATATGATATGATTATTTTCTAACAAAGTATATTTGATACAATCAAGTTCATGTTAAAAAATAGCAGACTAGACTTATTATATGATGTGATTATTTTCTAACAAAGTATATTTGTTAAAAATCAAGTTCATGTTATCAAATTAAAGTACTCGAGAATTTGTATCGAATTGTATTCATTTCTATTATTATGACTACTAGAACTCGAGAATGAGCAAGTATTCTTTTTCTTAATGTGCTTGGGAGTTGGGGCTTCTATAAAAATTAATTACACTAGTCGCAGACCTAGATGATGTACAAAAAATTTAAGCATTTTTTTTTGTTAAGTAAAAAATGAAAATAGTATCCTATAAAAAAAATAGCAGACTACACTTATCATATGATGTGATTATTTTCTAATTAGTGTTAATCCCAAATCCTTCTCAAATGATGTCATTATTTTCTAACAAAGTATATTTGGTACAATATATTATATTTTGATTATTTTCTAAATTAAGCTATTTGTATTTGTTATTAAAAAGTGTTTTAAATTTTGTAAGGTTTATTTATTTATTTTTAGGAAACATAATGCATTTTACATTTAATTATTATAGAAGGTGAGATATTTTGTAAATAATGTAGTGTGTGATTGGAATTTGTTTCTAGTGATCCTCACAAATGGTTTATTCTCTATATGTCTTAAATAACCTAAAGATGAAGGATATATAAGTAAATCCATCACTTATATTAGAGAGAAAAAAAAAAAAAATACAAGATTTTAATAACATAAGAACAATGTAATTTTATAAAAATATATCAACATTACACTGAAAATATGACATAATTGCCAACGAAATGACTCCTCTTTCCACATGTGGGGGCCTTTCTACATTGATGGGCTTGGGCCTGTCTGCTACACCAACGCCTGTGAGTTGATGGGTATGGGAGTCAAGATTGGCCCTTTGGGAGTTATATCGTAGGCTAGCTTGTGCACAAGCCAAGCATCCCCAATGTTGAGACAGCTTGGAAAGGGTGTGACATGCTGGGCACGATAGATATGGTCGTGACAGAGTAATTATCTAGCACAGTGAGGGATTCTATAGCAAAATGACTTCTACAATAAAATATGCTAAGTGAAAGGATTATAGCAGAATATCTGATACAACAGAAAATAACTAATACCGCAGATAAAATAACTAGTACAGTAGAATAACTAATACAGCAGATTAAATAAAAGAGGGTTACAATAGAGCAACTGATACAACAGAATAAGCAAAAGATATTATAGCAGAATGATTAATAATATAAAACTCTATGACAGAAAAAGGAAAAGAATAACAATGAAAGTGTTAAAGAAGCTAAAAATCACCACCGCCGAGTTATAACAACAGTTCTAAGTAACTGTAATGGAAATGGCTTGCTTTCCCAGTACTGGGTTGATTCGTTTAGTAGGAACAGGTCCAAAAAGGGAACCAAACCCCAATACGAATAACATCATTGCAGACTTTTGCCATTGAAGATACCCATGCTGGAGAAAAGGCTTAAATGGTTTTGGGTTCCGATTCATAGAGTCTCAGAGGGTTGGAATGTCATGAAGGAGAGAAAAGGTGGTCTACTGATGCATGCCTCTATTTCTGCTGTATTTTCTCTCTTCCTTCTTTTTTTACCACTTAGTTTTCTTTCTATTCTCCAGTTCTTAGTTTCTTCCTTACTCTTCTCTCTGTCTCCCTTCTCTATTGTTGTCCCTTCTTGGCTACCTCTCCTCATTTTTATACCTCTTAATTCTATGGGATTTCTCCCTTTTGTCCTTAGAGCTTCACCAACCATTTTTGGTTCCTTGTGGGCATCTCTCTAAGCCTGCCCACTAACCCATTGGTTGCCTTGCCACTACCTCTGCTCAGAGTGTGCTTGCTACACCACTCTCCATTCCGAGACAAAATTTCTTGTTTTGTTTCTCCCCTCTCCCAATTTCTGCCTTACCTCCCATGGATAAGGATTGGAGGCTCTCTCTATACCTACCCCTATGGCATGCATCAAGTGGCCCCAGCCATGCTTACCTCTTTTGGGCGAAATACCATCCTAGCAAGGCATTTCTCCAAAAGAAGCCTTGGCAGGAACCTTATAATAGACCTCTTTTCTCCCCACCGCCAAACCACACCCTTTGAATCCCTTGACGAAGGGCCTACCTCTCCTGTATTGGCTGAGTACAAGTAGGTGGTGTCCTGGCCTTTGTGTGAGTTCCACTACCCTCTAGATTGTCTTCTTTTACTCCTACGCCATTCCTGCCATTCTTGCATTGTCTTGTTCTACTGTGTGTACTGGGTTTGTGCCTATCGTCCATGACATGGAGGATGTGTGGGCTTTTGGGCTTGCACTGCTTCCCTTCATTCCTCCATGGGCTGGGTACTGTTTGGGTAGAAGTTCCTGCCCATCTAGCCCACTAGACTTCTATATCTACTATTCCTCTCCATGCCTATGGGCCTGCTGGCTGTCAGTTCTGCCACGTTGGCCCATAGGGTTTACTACCTCTTTCCTTAGGCTTTCCTAGTCCGTTAACTTTACCTTTACATCTTATTAATCCCATGGGCCTACTGGCTGCCATTCCTACCATGTTGGCCCATTGGGTTTACTACCTCTATCCTTGGGCTTCTCCGACCCATTTACTTTACCTTTACTCATTTTCTCTCATTTTCCTTATTGTTGGGCTTCTTCTGCCATTGGGCCTTTCGTAAAAAATGTGCCTCAACACCGCATAAACCACTAATCTTTCTATATAAACCTCTCCTCCAAAAGCACCACCGAATTGGACCAAGCGGACTAGATGGACCGAAATACTGTGTTGATGTGACTTAATAGGAGTATAACAATAATAAATGCTACGCTTTAACTTTTAGATATTAATCTTTCTATATAAACCTCCACCAAAAACACCACCGAACTGGACCAAGCGGAATGGATGGACTGAAATATTGCGTTGATGTGACTCAATAGGAGCATAGCAATAATAAATGCTGTGCTTTAGCTTTTAGATATTACTAGTTGCAAACATGTGCGATGCACATAAAAATTTGATAATTTGTTTTTTTGTTAAGTGAAAAATGAAGATAGTAGATAAGTCTTATAAGTATTAATTCCAAACCCTTCTTAAAATTATATGATTATTTAAAAAAAAAAATTATAGTTGATCCAATATATTAAATTTTCTAAATCAAGTTATCTATATTTGTTATTTGAAAATGTTTTAAATTTTGTTACTTTTTTTCACGGAAACATAATGTATTTTGCATTCAATTATTATATAATCCAAGATATTTTGTAAATAATATAATGTGTGGTTGAAATTTATTTATAATACTCCTTACAAATGGTTGATTTTCCAATACGTCTTGAATGACCTAAAGAGGAAGCAGATATAAGTAAATTCATTACTTATTAGAAAAAAATTACAAGACTTTAAAGAACAATGTCATTTTATTAAGAACCTACTAACATTACACTAAAAATGTGACGTAACTGTTAATGAAACAGCTCTATTGTCTACTCCTAAAGCATCACTGAAATGGACTGAACTAGACTGAATAGATTGAATTGGACTGAAATGTTATGATGATGTGGTTCAATAGGAATATAACAACAATAAATTTTACGCTTCTGCTTTAGATATTACTAGTCGCAAGCTTATGCAATGTGTGGGATAATTAAAATTTTTTGTGTCGATATTTATTTTTGTTTAGTAAAAAGTTTGGTACTTCTTCCAACCACACAACAGAGTCATTAACATAAAAAACTTGCTTCGTACAACCATGTTTGGTTGTATTAACTATTTTGAGTGTTGTACTAAAATGAATAGGATCATTTTTATTAGAGAATAGAGAGGACAATAAATTTATTTAATTATAAAGGAATTTTTACCATGGTATGTTGAACAACTTATACATTTCAAGATGAGCTTCACATGTCAATAGAAAAAAGCTTTCATTTGCTTAGGTGAATTATTTAAAAGTTTAAGAAAATCACAGTTATAGCAACCTCGTAATTTTTATTTAACTTAAACTTGTTTACCCATTCAAATAAGCCAATTAATGAATCATTGGCTGAAATTGTGAAAGACGTGAAATTAAAATGATGTTTAGTTAAATAAAACTAGGAACTTCAAAATTTTGGGAAATCCATGTATTCAAGTATGCAAATCATATTATAAATTTGTTTCTCATATTCTTTATTTCACAATTATATGAAACTTACATTTTTTATATGAAGAAAAGATTTTTAGTTATATCATGTATAAAAGGCTACATTGTATGATTTTAAAACCTATTATCATCACTTGTTGGTATACATTTTTAGACCCCTTAAAATACAAGTTGTTTTAACCTAGTTATTTAGCTAAGTGATTACTTAGATAAATTATTCAGGTTTAGGTTAACACATTCAAATCATATCATGTAAATAATGCGGAAATATAAAGAACACACGATATGATTACCCAGGAAAACCAAACCGGTAAAAAACCTGGGGAGGATTTAACCTAGCTATCTTCAAGGTAAAACAGATCCACTATGAAAGAATTGAAGTTTGTATAATAGAACTTAGACTACTAACATCCTATTGCTACCTCGAGTAGAAAACTTACTACCACGACCACGTGACAGTTCCGAGTCCACGGACTACTTCTTTCCTTGTTCCACTGCAACTGCGAGTACTCCCACTTGTGACTTTGAGACTCCACTCAAAGGTTCCAGATCTTTTTTAAGTTCTTTATGCAACAACTAAAACGATCACCAAGTTCTTGACATGAATCTTGATCTTGATAACCCTAAGTGTGTATGAAGGTAAACACCTCTAGATCTCATAAGAGATTCAACACACAGCACATCAAAGATCTTTAAAACGTAGCTAGGGTTTTTCTTGTTATACTTGGAGTAAAACATAAAACCCTACACGTCAAACTAGGCTTGGGCTGAGTTAAAAAATTCTGCAGAAAAATTAGTCTACAGGAGGTTCGATCGATCGAGTCTAATTTTTGATCGATCGAGCCTTGCAGATTTAGACCAATAAATCTTGCAATCACTCAATTCCAACTTTTACAAATAAACACACTTTGAGAAAGCCTAAACCCAGACTTTATGTTTTGATCATGGTTTGCCAACATAATACATAATGAAGTTCTAATACATTTTGTTCCTAAAGTCTTAGAACCTAACAAACTCTCCCCTTGGCAATTTGTGACAAAACACATCACAAAAATGAAATGCTCAAAGTTAAAAACAGCCCATTCAAATTTAAAATGCCCAAAAACAATTCAACCTAACTACTATCTATCAGTTGCCAGTGTAGACAGTAGCATGACTGAATTAACTTGTATATTCCTGAAACACTCAACAAACACATAAATGCATGTGTGAAAAATACAAGTAAAACAAAATAAATTCTTGATTTCACAAAACATAAAATAAGACATATACCATGAATAACCTCATAATATAAATCAACAACCAATGTATCATATATGAAACAAGAAACAATAAAAGAAACATAAAACACAGTGTCTCCCCCTAACATAGACAACCCATAAATGATAAATACATCAAAGGAAAAAAATAAATACATCAAAGGAAAAAAATAAATACATCAAAAGCCAAAAAAAAAAAAAAAAACATCAAGCTCAAGCTCCTAAATACAATCTAGCTCCAAAACAAAAAACTCCCCCTATCAACATGCATATGTACTTCCCCTTTTTGTGAAGAATTGCCAAAGGGCAGTCATGACTCATCATCAAAAAGTGGAGGTTGTGGAGTAGATCCTCTATTACTTGCCAAATCTGCTCGTAAAGCCTAAAGCTCTGTGAGCACATCCAAAAGGAGTTGACCATGCGCCACCTGAACGGTCATGATAGTGTCTAGCATATTTTGTATAGAATCATCGCTTGATGAAGATGCAGGAGGCTCAATAGCAGCTGTAGGATCCACAAACTCCTCAGCAGTAGGGTCACCAGATGTAGGAGGCCTAGATGCACCTGTAGAAGACTCAACCCTAGGGCGTTTAAAGCTAACTTTCATTTGAGCTGCTCTTTGACGAAGGAAGGTGCAAGTATGGGAGCTATAATATGAATAGGCTTGGATGCAGGAAAATCCCTCTAAACCTAAGTGTAACAAAATCCTGTGAATAAAAACTGGAAAGAAAAGACCATGAGATTTTGCACTACTCCTATGTACCTCAACTAAAGAGCTAATAAAAAAAGAAGGAAAATTGATAGGAGCATCAATGACAAGAATGTACAAAAACGCACATCTCTCGAGAGGAATAGTGTGTAAATGAGAGATAGGCCAAATGGAATGACAAGAAATCTGAAAAAGCAGATAATTGAGCTCAATAAGCTCATAGGAGGTGATCTGAGGATTAGTACCCCATCTAATGGAATTACCAGTGAGTAAGGACATAATGTCATCAAGTGGAGGGGTCTCAGTGTAAGGGTACACAGGTTGCTGTACCAAAGATACACCAAGAACAGTGGCCACTACAGAAGGAGTAATGACATACTCTTTAGAGAGGTTCAAATAGAACTCTCTAATTAAAGCAGCAGGAGGAGGATGCTCTACATCTAAAAGAGGTAACCAACCCCTACTCTCAAAGTTCCTCCTAATCTCCCCATTAAGCTCATCTAGAATCACCTTACGCTCAGCCCAAACCGACCTATAAATGTTAAGCTTCTCATAGGTTTCTCGGTTTTTCTCGGTTCGAAACCTATCACTCTTAAACACGGGGGTAGAGGGGGTGGTGGTTTTCTTGTTTGCTCTAGTTTTCCTAACCATGATGCTAAGAAAAAAGAATAAAAGGAAAATAGAAAACAAAGAAAGAAATACAAGGGCAAACTGCATTAGAGAGGGTTATAGCACAAAACACTCAATAAATAACAATCTATATGATGCATGTAATGAATGCACATATGATGCATGCTCTAATGCATTGAAAGTTGTTCTATTTTACTTCATAAACCATCAATTGACTTAAACACAGAGTTTTAGAGCAAAAAACCAAAATTTTGAAAAACACATTTTCAAAAATTAAACCAAATTGATCAATTAATCATTACACTAGTTAAACAATATCATATAATGTCATAATCAATCAATAACAAAAGTCAATTTCATCAATTTTAGCCCAATTGAACAAAATCCCCAATTTCTCAAAGTTCCAAGCCCTAGAATTTCAAATTTTTCCCAAACCACAAAATTAATCAAATTAATGCATGGGAATCACATGTATATGATTTAGGAACAAAAACCTAGTGATTGAAATTGAATAAAAGCAACTCAACCATCAAAATCCGCAAAAATTTTATGTTCAAAAATCCTAAGTAAAATGCATAAAAAAATGTATGAAAAATGTGATTTTAATGAAAAAGAAGGGTATTTAGGTCTTGCCTTCACTTGAGGACAAAAACCCTTGAAGATTTGAGGAAGAAAATGACAAACAATTTTAGATTGGATCAGTCGAGGAGAGAAAGTGAGGAAAAGTTTGAAAAAGCTCTTTGAAATAGTGAAGAACACGTGAGAAGAAGCTTTTTATAAAACTCAACTTTTGAATTTCGATATGTCGAAAATTAGCTTTGATCGATCGAAAATTAAATTCGATCAATCGAGCACCAATCGAGCCAAGCAGATTGTAACCTAAGTTTTTATCGCATTTTCGATCGGTTGAGAGACAGATTCGATCAATCGAAAACCTAGAAAACTCAAATTTTTGAAAAACAGAACAATTTTATGCAAAAACTCCCCAAAGCACAGTGTTTCATGAATGAAATGTATGAATATGAGATTAAAAGTTATTCAAAAACACTTGAATTTGACCTAGATCTTCCAAAAACAGGTTTTTCAATCAATTTGTCCTCAAAACTCAAACACTGAACAAATTTTGCATTAAAATCAAAGAACATGTAATCTTGGATGGCCACAACAAGATCACACACAATATCATGTACTAAATTTAGCAAAAAATAACTTGTGTAGTGCGTGCAACTAGCAATAACTTGAGATACATGTGAGGTGATATGTAGATAGTAATCAATCACAATTTCTACAAAATTCATCACATAAGTTTGAAAGAGACTATCACCTAAAGAGTTACATCATATAACTCTTACATCTCCTAGAAAACAAGCTTGCAATCATGGAAGTTTCCTATTTTGCCTTATAATGTACACACCAATTTTATTTCAATGTGAAAATATTTGATTAGCCAGATAATGTACACACCAATTTTATTGTGAATTTATTATAATCCAATAATGTACACACCAATTTTATCATTAATCCAAGGCAACACCTTATTTTCTGTTGTATATGTGCTACACTTTCTCGAGCACAAAATCTTATGATATGCACTAAGGTGTTCATAATTGGCTAGTAAACAGTGGTGAGATGGTTATTTATGCATTTCTCATTAAGTTTAAGTCCTAACAATCAAAAACATGTGACTTCAAAATCAAGATCAAATGATCAAAAACTATAAACAACTCCTGCACAACATGCACTACATAGCTAAAACTAGCAAAGTACAGTAAAATAAGCCCATCCAAGCTAAATAAGGTACATAAGTATGTTATGTAAAGATAATATGGCCAGCCTTGATTACAAGTTCAAGAAAAATAAAGCAAAACACATTTTTCCTTCCTTTCCCTTTTTATTTTTTTTTATTTTTATTTTAAAAAGGAATAACAAAAATAACCTATCATGAAATACATGAATGTTATGCAATGCAAATCCTAAAAACAAAAACAACAGCAAAGAGGAATGGTCACAAAGAGTATTAAGATGAAGCATAAGGATCATGTTAGAAAGACTCAATTAGATTGAGCCTTTTGCATCCAAAACTTTTTAGATGCAACTCTTGCATTGGAGTTATTACTCATATTAGAATGAGAAGCAACTCCAGGATTGGTATAAAGGTTTAACGCCTTTACGAACTCACCAATAAGTACCATAGGATCTTGTGCTTAAGGCACAAGTACTTTTGGCTTGTTTGCTCGCTCTGCAGCTTGCAACTTGAAACAGTTTGGGCAAATATGCCCAGTCTTTCCACAAAAATGACAAACCCATAAAGGTCTACCATGCACATTGTCCTTAGGGAGGGTAGGATTCTTAGGCTTAGACTTTTTGAGACCAACCCTAATCTTCCTAAAAGGTGGTGTAACTTCTACTGGTTTGACAATCTCACTCTTGGGGGGCTCAAAAGAAGTAACAAAGTTTGTGGAATGAGTTTCAAACACAGAGATGCTATCTTCAAAACCTAGACCAGTTTTGTCTAAGGAAGACTTCTGATAACTCAACATGTGATCAAGTTTAGAACTAGCAGACCTATTTGTTTATTCTCTAGCAATAGATAATTTTAGTTCCAAGTTCTTAACCTTATCAAGCACCAACATGTTTTCAGTCTTTACCTTATCAATCAATTCATTAGCATCAAACAATTTCAACAACAAATTTTTCTTATCAAGTTTAAGAGAAGCAATTTTCTTTAAACTTAAGTCAACATTCATAACATCCTTTGCAGTAACTTTGCAAAACTTATTATAAACTTCTTGCAAATCAGCACTCTCAGAGAGTTCCCCATCAGAAGGGTTCTCATCAACCACAACACTTTCATCAACTATAGCAGTAGCTATGAAAGCGATGAAGTTTCCATCCTCATTACTACTAGACTTATGATCAGAAACTTCATCATCAGTAAGAGTTACAGCTATAACTTTACCCTTTGATCTTAAGCATGTAGGACATTCTGATTTCACATGACCATACCTTTAACAACCAAAACATTGTTGACCTAAAGAATTATTAGAGGTTTAACCTACTTTCTCTTTAGATTTATCAGTATTGTTCACTTTAGTGGGTTCATTCTTCTTAAAATTTCTAGGTTCAGTATTGTTTTTGCCTCATGCCCTTCTGTTGTTGTTCCTAAGAAAGTTTCTAAAGTTCTTAGCAAGATGTGCAATTTCTGTAGAAGAGAGTTCATCATCAAATCCATTACTATCAACATCATCAATTGACTTAAGAGCCATTGATTTGGATTTGTTTGTCTTAGGTAGGTCTAGCTTATAGGATTGGAGAAATCCTAGAAAGCTCATCAACAAGGATGGAGTCCACATCCTTGCTTTCAGTAATGACAGTCATTTTGGGTCTAAAGTCCTTAGTCAAAGATCTTAGTATCCTCCTAACAATCTTAGGTTGATCATAAATTTCACCCAAATTATAAGCAGAGTTAACAATATCATTCAGTTTAGCATAGAATCCATCAAAATCATTAGACATTCTAATACTTTCAAATCTGGTAATTAACTGCTGTAGTTTATTAATCTGAACTGCATTTATGCCTTCATGCACAGTTTGGAGAATATTCCATGCAGTATGAGAAATCTCAACATTAGAGATTCTTCCAGTTGTTTGACGCTGTTGATGGTTCAGAGCTGGGCTAAGAAAGAGAGAGGGCCATTTCTATAACATACCCAGGTGCCCTCCTTTCCAATCACTAAGGCTTCACTTGGAAGGAGGGAATGGAATGGAAAGGAATAAAAAGAATAATTTTAGAATATTCTTCCCTTCTCTTGTTTGGGAGTTTTAATGGAGGGAATAGAAAGTCCATTCCTTTGTTTGGGAGTTTAAGTGGGAGGGAATGGAATGGGTAGAAGGGAACACTCATTCCTTTCTATTCCCTTAAAACCTCAAATTTTCATTTCCCCCGAAATTGGGAGGAATAGAAGGGAATGGAATTAGATTTAATAATTTTTTTACTAAAACTCCCAAAATACCCCTATATATTCAACCCTTTATTTTAAAATAGGGGTCTAATAGTAATATTGTCATAAAATAATTCCATTCCATTCCCTCCATGTTGCTCCCAAACAGGATTACTTACATTCCATTCATTTTCATTCATTTCCATTCTTTTATTTTAAAACATCCAATCAAGGTTACTTAATTCCATTCTATTCCATTCTTTTCCATTCATTTCCCTTACTTAAATACATTTCATTCCATTCTATTCATTTCCATTCCCTTACGATCATCTCATTCCATTCCATTCCATTCTCTTATGAACTCCCAAGTGGAGCCTAAGAGAAAATCAGGCCCTCCCAGAATTCCTTCCAAAGCCTGTTGAATAATTTTTATGGATTCTATTATTTCACCAATTCGGACTAAATAACGAGCTAATGAATCCCCTTCTTTTTGCCATTGGACTTCCCAATCCAATTCGTCATAACACTCATAATGATTAACTTTACAAAGATCCCATTGTATTCAACGGAATTCCAAACTCTTTCATCAATAGATTTCAGGAATGCTTTCATCCTTACTTTCTAGTAGGTGTAATTGTTCCCATCAAAGTGAGGTGGGATCACAAGAGAGTGACCGTGTTCCATGACAATAGGGGTCAAGGATCAACTCTTAGATTAAAAGATCTAAAATACAAGAGCTAACCTGCTCTGATATCACTTGTACGTTTTTAGACCCCTTAAAACACAAGTTGTTTTAACCTAGTTATTTAGCCAATTGATTACTTAGATAAATTATTCAGGTTTAGGTTAACACATTCAAATCATATCATGTAAATAATACGAAAATATAAAGAACACACGATAAGATAACCCAGAAAAACTAAACTGGTAAAAAACCTGGAGATAATTTAACCTAGCTATCCTCAAGGTAAAACAGATCTACTATAAAGAATTGAAGTTTGTACAATAGAATTTAGACCACTAACATTCTATTGCTACCTTGAGTAGAAAACTTACTACCACGACCACGTGACAGCTCCAAGTCCAAAAACTACTTCTTTCCTTGATCCACTACAACCACAAGTACTCCCACTTGTGACTTTGAGACTCCACTCAAAAGTTTCAGATCTTCTTTAAGTTCTTTATGCAGCAACTAAAATGATCACCAAGTTCTTGACATAAATCTTGATCTTGATAACTCTAAGTGTGTATGAAGGTAAACACCTCTAGATCTCACAAGAGATTCAACACACAACACATTAAAGACCTCTAAAACGTAGCTATGGTTTTTCTTGTTATACTTGGAGTAAAACATAAAACCCTACACGTTAAACTGGGCTTGGGCTGAGTTGGAAAATTCTGCAGAAAAATTAGTCTACACAAGGTTCGATTGATCGAGCCTTGCAAATTTAGACCAATAAATCTTGCAATCACTCGATTCCAACTTTTACAAATAAACACACTTTGAGTAAGCCTAAACCTAGACTCTATGTTTTGATCATAATTTGCCAACATAATACATAATGAAGTTCTAATACGTTTTGTTCCTAAAGTCTTAGAACCTAACAGTTGGAACAATCTAAAAGACATTGTTGATACCCATTTTTGACAAAAAGCCCAATAGCAAAAAAGCCCAAAAGTGAAGAAAAATGAAAGATGAAAAGAATGGAGGAAACATGAGGAAAGCAAATAGGCTATGAAAGCCTAAGAAAATAGGTAAAAAGACCAAACGGGCCAACATAGCAGGAATAGCAACTAGTAGGCCCATCAGCACAAAAGGTAAAAGTAAAGTAAACGGGCTATGAAAGCCCAAAGAAAGAAGTAAAAAAACCCAATGGGCCAACATGGCAGGAATAGCAGCTAGCAGGCCCATTGGCATAACAAGAGGTAAAAGTAAGGTAAATGAGCTATGAAAGCCTAAGAAAAAAGGTAAAAAACCTAACGGGGTTAATGTGGCAAGAGTAGAACCAACAGGTCCATGGGTACAATAGAAGGTAAAAGGTAAAGTAAATAGGCCATGAAAGTCCAATAAGAGAGGTAAACACCTCATGGGCTAACATGGTAGGAATAACAGCTAGTAGGCCCATAAACACAAAATAAGAGAAAATGTGCCAGTGGGCTCGAGGAAATAAGAAAAGAGGACAACAGCCCAACAAGTTGGTTGGGCAAGAACTTATATCAAGCCAATATGCAAGTCCATGAGGGAATAAGAAGAAATAATACAAGCCAAGAAGTCTATGCCCTTCACTTCGTGGAAGATAAGCACAAACAAAAGAGACACGTAGCAAAATGAGACATAGCAAAAACGATGTGGGAACGAAAGAAAACAAATACAAAGAATAGTGGAACAAATACACAAGGGCCAGAGCCCTACCCACTTGTACCTAGCAAATACATGATAGGTAGGCCTACAATCAAGGGATTCAGAGGGTGTGGTTTGGTGGTGGGGGGAAAAGAGTCTATTTTGGGTTTCCAACTGTAACTCCTTTTAGGGAAAATGCCTTGCTGGGATGGCATTTTGCCCAAAACAAGTAGCAGAGGGCTGGACCACCTGATGCATGCCATAGTGGTAGGTAGAGAGAGATCCAAGTCCTTATCCATTTAGGCAAAAAGGGAAAGGCTTACAGTAAGAACAAACAAACAAAGATTTTTTCATGGGATGGGTAGTGGAAGAAAGAGAATGCACTAGGCTTGCCCAATGGTGGTAATGGCCAGGCAACCAATGGGTTGATAGACAGTCTTGAAGGGATGCCCATAATAAACCAAAAATAGTTGGTGAAGCCCCAAGGATAAAAGGGAGGAATTCCATGAAATTACCCCACTATAAAGAGGGGCAGTAGCCATAACTGAAAGGGGAGGAAGGTGAGATAACAGCAAGAAAAGACTAAGAAAGAAAAAAAGACAAAGAAAAAGGAAGAAAGAAGAGATAAAGAAAGAAGAGGGAAAACACAGTAGGAAAAGGCATGCATCAATAGACCATCTTTTCCCTCATTCTTAACAAACCCACTCTCTAGAATCTCACAAGTTGTAACGAAATAGCCATTTAGGCCCTCTTTCCAAAATGCACAACTTTGATGGCAGAAGCCTATGACAAGGTTGTTCAAGTTGGGGTTTGGGTTCCTTCTTGGTTCATTTTCTGCTAAAAGATTTGACCCATGATCTTGATCATGAATACATGTAATCTCATTTGCTAGAAATTGCAATCACTATTTTGTCGTGGCATCTTTTATTTATTATTATTGTATTAGTCATTCTGTTGTAGCATCTTTTATTTATATTTGCTTCTGTTGTGACATCCTTTCTTATATTTGTTGTATCAGTTATTTACTGTATCAATTGTTTCTGCTATGGTATCTTTCATATTTGCTGTATCAATTGTTTCTGTTGTGGTATCTTTCATATTTGTTGTATTATTTGTTTTTGCAGTGGCAGTGATTCTGCCACACATTTGTTGCATTTGCTGCGACACCTAGTCTGCTGTAGCACTCTTTGCTTTGTCTGCATATTGGGAACGCTTGGCCTGCGCACAAACTGGCCTATTGCAAGGTCCTGCTAAGGTATTAGGCTAGCCCCAACTCTTTGATCCATAACCCAATGGGCCTGAGCATAGCAGAACAGGCCCTAGCCCATTAACACAAAAAGGGCTCTTGTAGACACTGTATTTTATACCCTTTACGACTCAAGACTCTGTTTCCCAATGATGTTGAAATTCTAAAGCCCAAGATTCATCTCGGGCCCAATCAGATTAAAATTGACTTGAGGAAAATGTTTTAGGAAAAATGTAACTCTTTTTATGAATAAAATAAGCTATTTTTGGAAAATAAAGACCACGAAAACCCTAGGGCATGTGTATGCATACACGAGTATGCGCATGCATGCTCAAGCACTGTGTACGCATGCTTCATGCATGCGTACGCATACACGGGCATGCATACGCATGTTAGGGTTCCAGAAACTATGAAAAACAAGTTTTCTGCATTAAAGTTTGAGTTTTGGAACAAATCCCATATCATCTAGGAGCCATTCCAAACCCCTATTTTAGAATGATATAAAGCCATACACAGTACATTTTCAAAACACATAGAAAATCCTAAGAGAAAACATAAGATTTACTAGAAATAATGAATAAAAGAGGGAGTTTTTCACAAAACATCCTCAAGTTAATATTTTTCTGATTGAGGCCTTTTTTGGCCTTGATCTTGGAGTTTTAAGATTATTAATCACTTCCTTGTTTGATTGTGAATAGATTTGACTGAGGGAAACGGTCAAAATGAAGCAAAGGAGCTTTGTGTTTTGAGGTATATGTTCTAAGTCCTTTTCCTTTCTTTCCTTGCTTTAATCTTTCTATTTCTTTTGTTTTTCTTGTTTGTTTATGTATTATCATGTTTGTTTAGTTTTGGTTTTATTTATTTTATTGTTTTAAGCATGGTAGGTTCTACTGCGTTCTTATTTTCTGGGTTAGGGTTAGGGCATGTATGTGTACGCTTGCTTTCTGCATGCGCGTGCATACTCGAAGTATATGTACGCATACAGCTGGACTACGCATGCAAGCCTATGTATGCGCACGCATACTCATGCCTAGAAATCTTAATCCGACCCATTTTGCTTCTATTTCTTTTTTTTTTTTTTTACACAATATGCTTCTGTTTTGCCCTGTTTTCATGCCTATAAGTCTCTGCCCTCCATGTTTGTTTGTTGTTTGTCCTTCACATGTTAGATTAGGGTTTCTTTTCTTATCTTTGATTGATATGCCTTGAACATGCATATGATATAACCATGTAGTGATGCATAGGTGTGGTGGTGCAGTAAGGTAAGTAAAGTAAGTCATGCATTCATATGAACATGCATTTGTTTGGAACATGTTTTCAATGATAAATGTGGACATGCTTGGTTGAATGATGAGTTCTTAATGTCTAGATGCCTATAACCCATGTTTGATTTTTGTCATGTCTATGTTCTGCCTTGACCATGATATGATGCCATATGAGATGAGATGTGTGATAAGAGCATGCTAGGGTTTGAGATGTGATGAATACATGATAGATGTATGTTAGGGTTTTGGGATGAAAATGTCATGTTGATTACTAGATGTATGCTAGTGTGTGTGTGAATCTAAAATAACAATATTGAATATGCCTGTAATGAGATTAAGACATAAGACACAATGAGTGGAAGCCGACTCACGGGTCCAGTGGGGTTGGGTGCCTAACACCTTCCCATCCCCATACTTAAACTTTGGACACGTGCTCTGGTAGTAAGATCAGTCCTTCCATGAAAGGCACTACATATATGGTTCCAAGACCTAATCTAGGCAACAACTCCATTTTCTTCTCCGCCACATTCCACTTGGCCGAGGCATTCTCTCCCCATTACAACAGCCCCCTATAGACGTTACTAAACTTTTGTGCCTACTTTCTATTTACTGATATTAAGTAAAGTAAATTATCAAGTAGTTAGTTGTTTATTTGGATTTGATGTTTTTTTTTTTTTTTTTGCTACGATTGAAATCTCCGTGACATAAATGTCCATCTTTATCTCTTAATTGGCGTGTGGATGCTAACATTATTGTTTGAAAACCTTACAGAGTTTCATTTGATTGATCATTTTTATCTATATCTTATTAAAATAAAACTAAAGTAAAATGAATAATATTAGCCACTACAAAATTTCATCAAGATAGAAATTCTTTTTCCACCATATAAAGTAAGTTGCTCAAATGTGAAGATATTAACCATTGAGTTTGTAGTAGGATGAATTCTATAGGAGAAAAAAGATATGCAAAGGGCTATAGGGTTATAGACAACCAAATAAAAATAAAATCATAAAAATTTAGTTTGCAATAATATTCTACATTCTATTTTATGATTGCATGTCACTTTTGCATTTCTAATTGTTCCATTAAAGATAAGTAAATTTATTTAGATGAAATGCATGTTTTGTAGAGCTTGTATCATATGATTAAAATAATGTGCATTTTGAACATAATCATTAGTGTTACTTTGAGTATTATCCAACATATTTTTCATTCAAAAAAATTATGCCTTGTTATGAGTTGTGTTTAACAACAAATCATGAGAATTTATGACTTGACCTCATTGTGGGCTCTTCTAGTGTCATGGGCATATCTACGTCCTAGGATTTAAATAAAATGATTATATATTTCTTTGTGGTAAGAAAAAAAAATACTAACTGTAAGGGCTTAAAAACGGCCTCGATGACCAGTTCTTGGGCCCATTGCAGCTTATTTGTAGAGATGAATGTGCGGGCTAACACTTTGGGCTTTAAAAATATACAATTTGGATCAAGAACAAAGAAAAGACAAATCGCCTTTATTTTGCCGAGAAAAAGAATTGTCAAGTAGGATAAAGATTCTTGTTTATGCCTCCTCGGGCTAACTAAGGAATGATTTCATACAAGAGTTACAACTTCTAGATCATATTTCTTTTCTCTCTCCTTTTTCTGACCCCCCTCCATGGGGGGGGGGGGGGGGGCGAGAAGGGTGGGTTCTTCCCCCTTTTATAGCCATCTAATTTACATCTCAACCTTCC